>CAUYRT010056504.1:0-15101 GCA_963574885.1 Lepilemur ruficaudatus
GATTTATGGAAAGAGAGACTTGAATATATTTACATGCTAATGAAAGAAGTCAGTAGAAGAGGAATCCTTGAAGAGACAGAACAAGCACTACATGTGCTCACGATTAAATTGTGTTATTAACTGATCAACACTTAAGTGCATATAAAGCAATAACATTGATTGGGTGTCGGGCAGATGAGAGGAGGGTGGAGGAGATGGGTATATTCACACCTAATGTGTGAGGTGGGCACTGTCTGGGGGATGGACACTCTTGAAGCTCTGACTGGCAAGGGAAATATACGTAACCTAAACATTTGTACCCCTGTAATATGCTTAAATTAAAAGAAATTAAAAATAAATAAATAAATAAAAATTTAGACTCAAGATATGACCAGGAAAAAAAAAATCAATCTTTCCTCATTTTTCAATTTCTTTAAATATATTTTACTGTTTAAATAAGAAACCACAATGTGTTTGTTGGGTTTATGACATATATAGTTGTAAATCACATGATGATAATGGTATAAAGAACAGAAGGGTAAACTAGAAGTTTGTGGTTTTACATTTCTTATGTCTGAAGTGGCAAAATATTACTGTAAGATAGACTGCGATATGTTGATATGTATATTGCATACCTTGGAGCATATATAATATATAACTCAAGAGTTATAATTTGTAAAACCATAGTGGAGAAAAATTGAATAATGAAAAATGTTTAATAGTCAAAATGAACGTAAAGAAAAAGAACAAAAAAGATATGGGACAAATTGAAAACAAATAGCCAGATGATAAACTTAACCATATAAAACATTTGATTAATTATAAATGATCTAAACTTCCCAAATAAAAGCCAGAGAATATTACCCTGGATTAAAAAGCTAAATCCAACTGTGTGTAGTATAGAAGAAATGCATTTTAACTGTGAAATTACAGACAAGTTGAAAGTAAAAGGATGGAAAAATACACTTTAATACCACAGAAGCAGACCTCAGGACAAGGAATAACAATAAAGATGAGGAGGAGCATTTCATAAAGGTAAAAGTGCCAATTAAGCAAGGAAACAGAATTCTAAATCTCTACCTAAAAAAAAAAATTGTAAACAAAAATAGACAAGTTCACAATTATAATTTAAATTTCTACAGAGAAATTAATATGGATATAGAAGACTTGAACAAAATATCAACTAATATGACATAATTGAACTTTATAGAATAATTCATCCCACAACAGAAGAATACAGTCTTTTCACAGAACATGTTCAACAGATGGCCCATCAAATAAAACAAATAAATTAATGCATAACTGAAAAAATAACTGAACAGCTGTTTGGAGCACCTCAAACTCAATTTCACACTGAATGAAGGCATGTTGTGGAAATGAGTCCCTAGCATTTACCCCGGTTTCAAAAGTGCACAAATCACTTATTAAAGTCGAGAGGAGCAATCTCAGTTCTGAAACCAGGGCTTTATGCCAACCTAATCTAGAAATACTCTATGACAAATTTTCCCTTCATTATCTTGAGGAGAAGAAAATTGTCTCTAATGCTGATGTCCCAGATTCCCAGTCATTTTGTGTAAAGAGTTTCAGATGATTAAAGTATTCTCTCCTATTTTTGGCTTAAATAACCTAATGTGTGATTATCACAGAAAAACGTAATCAGTTTTCCCATAAACTCACTGTTCTTCCACTAATTATGTTTAAACTACTTACAACACCCTAGCACAGCCCCATTAAAGAGTGATTTTATAAGTATGCATCCCCTGGATTATATGATTTTTGGAATGGATGGCTTGTTTAATGGATTTTCTACCATTATCTTCCTAAGCTCTACATTACATTTTTATAGAGAGTTAATTGTGTGATGCTTGTTTTTTGGTATGGTCTATTTAATGGTTTTATTGGTAGAAAATTTTCTGCCATTTTAAAACAGGATTTGATAGAAATTTTCTCCAAATTATACTTCAAATGATTCTTAGGGATTGAATAAGAAATGAGCTCTTGTAAGATATTCATCTAAGTGGATGTGAAAAAATCAGACTTGATTTTTCCCTAGGAGCTCCAATGTATGCAAACTCTAGTAAAAAGTTTGCTGGAGGAAAGAGAAGAGACTTTTCTTTGTTCAGATATAACTATGTTGAAAAACATCTTAATAGCTCCAAATGAATTAAAATTATATAGAATATTTTATCTGACAGGATTAAATGAGAAATTTATTTAAAAAAACGAAACAACTCAAACTATTGGGAAAGTACAATTCTAAAACATAAATGGGTCAAAAAAGAAATCATGATAGTAGTTTAAATGAATTTTGAACTGAAAGACAAGAAAAATATAACATATTTAACTTTGTTGGATGTACTGAAAGCAGTAATTAATAGGAAATTTTTAGCACCAAATATTTATATTAGGAAAAAATGCTTCAAATTAATGATCTATGCATCCACCTAAAGAAACTAAAAAATAAAATAAATAAACCCCCTAAAGAGAAAAAATAATAAAGGTGAGTGTAAAAATAAATAAAGATAGAAAGTGGGCAAATAATAGAAAAATATCAATAAACCAAAAGTTATTTCCTTTGAAATTATTTAAAAAAACATGATTAACCTCTTGCTAGATTAATATGAGAGAAAGAGAGAGAAACATAAATTGCCAGTGACAAATAAAAAGGTTCTGCAGCTATTTAAAGTATAAATAAGAATAATTTTAAACAACTTTATAATAGCTTTAACAACTTTATAAAATAAACACATTATTTAAAATATATGAATTATCAAAACTCACACAAGAAATATAAAATTGAAGATACCAATATGCATTAAAGCAACTTAATTAAGTTCATAATTAACCCCCCCACAAAGAAATCTCCCAATTTATATGGCTGTGCTGTTGTATTCTATCAAATATTTAATGAAAGAACAATGCCAATCTCACAGAAACTATTTCAGAATTTTAGATGTTAAAATGTTAAAGATTTAGAGAAAATATATATTAAAAAATCTTTCTGACTTTGAGGCAGGGAGAGATTAATAACAGCAGGTACAAAACTCACTAAATATAAAGTAAAATAGAGAGGAGGGGCCAAGATGGTGGAGTAGAAGCAGCCTGCACATGCCCTTCTTACAAAGAGGACTGTAGGTGGCTAGTGGATATCCACCTTCAGATTGATCGGCTAAGGGAGAACATTGTGAATCAAAAAAGAGGTGACAGGAGGCACCTGAAGTGAAGGACAGGGAAGAGAGGTGATCTGCTCTGCTAGGTTTGCAGGTACACAGGGAAGATAACTACACTTGGGGAAGACACAGAGGAGAGAATTTCAGGGCTCCACGCTTCCCCCACAATCATTATTACCTGAGCTGTGGAAGGGACCTTCCACTGCATAAGGCCACAGGACTGACATGGGGAGATGAATGGAGACTGTGTAGTGGCATTGCCCTGGACAGAGAGCACAGAGGGGACCCACTGGCTTGCAAATCCTGGATGATGCAGCTGGTGCCATCTTAAGGTCCCAGACCCAGAGCAGTGCCTGTACCCAACAGTCAGATCCATTGCTGCTGCATTCCAATTGCCTTTGCCAAACAGCTTGGGGAGTAGGGAGGCTGGGCACTGTCATTAGTCCCATGGGCCAGAGCCATGCACCATTACTGTCGCCAGAGGGCAGCTCCCAAGCCAGCATGGGCAGAAAATCGCTGCTACCAGTGGGTGCTGGCAGGACAGCAGTTAATCCAGCACAGACCAAAAAATGCCACTGCACATAGATCTGAGCGGGACAGCACTAAAGCAAGCTTGGGCCAAAAATTGCCAAAGCCTATGGACTTGGATGGGACAGCACTCAAGCCTCCATGGGCCATCAAGTGCTGCCACCCATGGATCTGAGTGGGGCAGTGCTGAAGCCAGCAGAGGCTGACAATCACAACTACTGACAGAACTAAGTGGGGCATTCACTCACTCTGCAATGCAGGGACAGCCAATGACAACCACAGGAGAACAATGAGACAGGAGACACAGGACAGGTCAGCAGCAATATTAAATGCTCATAGTGCATCTGCCCATCTCATGCCAGGTCAATTGTCCAGAGTAGGACACAAGTGTGCCATCCAGAGACATCTCTTTCTTTTCAGTAAGTAACAGAGTTTCCAGCAGAAAACAGGCATACCCCAAGCATATCCATCCTGAGCTGAGAGAAGAGATTTCAGTTGAGAAGGTACCACAATAAAAACTGACAACATAAAAAAACAAGCGGTGTTGACACCCTCAAAGGATCACAGTAGGTCTCCAGCAATGGATTCCAATCAAGAGGAAATTGTTGAAATGTCAGAGATGGAATTCACAATGTGGATGGCAAATACAATGAATGGGGTAGAAGAGAAAGTTGAAAACTATCAAAGAATAGCTAAAAAAGTATTTCAGGACATGAATTAAAAAAATGAAAAAGTCACTAAAGAGATAAACAAAATCTAAAAAGATATAACAGAACTTAAAGAAATAAAAGAGTCATTTAGGGTATTTCAAAATACAATAGAAAGCTTTAACAAGTTAGCCCAAGCAGAAGAAAGAATTTCAGAGCTTGAAGACAAGGCTTTCAAACTAACCCAGTTAGTCAAAAACACAGAGCAAAGAGCAAAGAAGAATGAAGAACCACTCAGAGAAATATGGGACTATACAAAGCAGGTCAAAATAAGAATTACAGATGCCCTTGAGGGAAAAGAATAATAAGCAAAAGGCATGGAAAAACTATTTGAGGAAATTATTGAGGAAAACTCCACTGCACTGCCAGAGATTCAGATGTCCAGATACAACATGGTCATGAAACACACAGAAAAGATTCATAGCAAATGGGACATCTCCAAGGCACATAGCTATCAACCTGGCCAAGGTCCAAAAGAAGGAGAAAACTCTACAAGCTACAGGATGAAAGTAACAACTAACCTACAAAAGAAAACTCATCAGGCTAACAGCAGACTTCTCAGTTGAGACCTTATAGGTCAGAAGGGATTGAGTCCTCATGTTTTGTCTTCTTAAATAGAACAACTTCCAGCAAAGAATTTTTTATCCTGCAAAATTACGTTTCATAAATGAAAGAAAAATAAAGTATTTCTTAGACAAGCAAAGACTAAGAGAATTTGTCTCTAGTAGACCTGCTCTACAGGAAATGCTCAAAAGTGCACTATACATAGAACAGAACAAGAGATACACATCATTGTTAAATCAACTGAAATGTAAACCTCACAGCTCTTATAAAACAATAGCACAAGAAGGAAAACAAAACAAAAAGGTACCATTCAACAGGATGAAGAAAACAGATTCTCACATATCAATATTAACACTGAACATGAACGGTTTTAATGCCACATGTAAAATACATATACTGGTTTAATAGATGAAAAATCACAACCCATGTATATACTGTTTCCAAGAAATACATCTAACTTGCAGAATTCCACATGTTCAGGGTAAAGGAATGCAGAAATGTACTCCATGCAAATGGAAATCAAAAGCAAGCAAGTGTAGCTATTCTCATATCAGATAAAATTAACTTTAAATCAACCAAAGTAAAATGAAAAGAACAAAGATGTTCATTTTATAATGATACAGGGAGCAATTCGGCAAGAAGGCATAACAATCCAAAATATGGATTGCTAACACAAATGCTAACACAGATGCTCCTGGATTCATAAAACAAATCCTCTAAGATATAAGCAAAGAAATAAACAGTAGCATCATAATCTCCAGGGACTTCAAAACCCCATTGACATGACCAGACAGATGATCAAGGTAGAAAATCAACAAAGAAGCACTGGACTTAATTGGGACTCTAGAACAAATGGACCTAGCAGACATTTGTTGAACACTCTACCCAAAAGTTACAGAATACACATCTTTCTCAATAGCACATGTGACATATTCCAAGATTTATCCTATGTTAGGCCACAAAACAAGTTTCAGCAAATTTAGAAAAATTGAAGTCATATCATGTATCTTCTTAGACCACAATGAGAAGGATATGGAAATAGAACCCTCATACCTTGATAGTAAGTTCTGAATTTTAAAACCACAGAAAAGAATTTGTGAGCATGACATCCTGTGATTTCACTATTAGTTATTTACCTCAAAGAAATAAAAACATGTCTTAAAAAAGACTTGCATGAAAATGTTGACAGTATCTTTATTAATAACAGCTTTAAACTGTAAAAAAAAATAATCCCTTAATAGATGAATGGATAAATAAATTATGATACATCCAAATAATAGTATACTACTTAGCAATAAAATGGAACAAACAACTTTGACACAAAATATTGATGATTCTCGTAACATTATGCTGAGCTATGTAAGACACTAAAGAGTGCATACTATAGAAATCCATGTATTGGTAATTCCAGAACAGGTAAAACTAATCTACAGTAGCAGACAGCATATCAGTTGTTACTTGGGCCAGAGGTGAGGAAGGGTAAAATGCAAAAGGCAGTAGAACAAAATTTGGGGGCAATATTCTGTTAATTGCTTGGCGTGAAGATTATATGGGGGCTTACACTTAAACTCATCAACTATAAACTTAAAATAAGTGGTTTATATTGCATGTAAGTCATACTTCAATGAAGTTAACTTTATAAGTAAAAAACAAACAAATGAATAAAAAACCTGTGGTGGAACAAGAATGGAAGTGGGAAGGCTAGCTAAGGTACTATGTGAAACAGCAGTGATGGTCATAATACTAGAAACACAGAACAAGAACACAGATTTGTGATGTATTTTGAAAGCAAATTGTACATGATATGTTGATGATTTAGATATGCATATTTGGGGATGGGGATATCTGATGGGTGGAGAGAAATCAAGGAAATCTTCCAGAGCTTGGCTTATGAAACCAGATGAAGTTGTTTATTCAAGTTAATCTGAGATAGCTGGTTTGGTGGGTGGGTTCTGTGGAGAATCAAGAGCTCTGCATTGGCTATGTTCATTTTTAAATGCTTGTTGAAATACTTGTGGACAACTATCAAGCATGATTTTGGATATGAGTCTGGAGTTTTAGGACAAGTTTGAATCTTAAGGTGTGGAAGCCATAGGCTTAAAAAATATCACCTAGAGAGAAAGCATTTTTAAGCAAGATAATGGAGCCCAGGAAATTTAGTGGCTCAGCAGGGAAAAAACACAGAAGAGATTTAGATGAAACAGCTAACAAAATAGGCACTAAATCAGAAGCCTATGGGATTCTAGATACCAAGAGAAGAGAAAGTTTGTTGGAGGAAAGGTGATCGACTATGCTGAAAGGAAGTGAGAGGTCTGATTAGTGACACTGATCAAACTTTTTGTGAACTCAGTAAGATTTCTCTCTGCTGTTTAGAGAATGAAAACCTGATTGGAGTGAATTTAGAAGATCAGATGAGGTGACCCTAAGTCTGTCAAGATGATTTACAATTAATTGGGAAAAAAGAAGTGGGGCAGCAGTAGAAGGATGACGTGGAGGTTAAGAGAGGTTTTATTTATTTTGTTTTAAGGAAAAATATAGTGCTTGTTTGTATGCCAGTGGTAATATTCCATAAAAAAATGAAAAATTGTTGATGCAGAAAAGAGAAGTTAGTGTTTGAGGAAGGTCTTTAAAAAGGTGAGAAGTCACAGGTTCCAACCTCCAAGTGGAGGAATTGGTATTTTATATCATTTTTCATTTGGGGAAGTTGAGCATGTTGCAGAATGTATTGATATTGATATCATTGATATCTATATTTAAACATTCAATTTAGGAGTAAACAACCTAAAAAGCAGCAAGATGGATTTGGTTAAATTTATTATTTCCTTAACATTCTGATTCCTTTTTTGTTGTTGTTGTTGTTTGTTTGCAACATGCTTTTTCCAGTCTTATTTACCCTTAAGGATTATTTTGCCTTCATTGTCAACTATTGTAAAATTAAAATAAAAAGAATTTATTTTCCAAAGTTTATACTAATTGAAGTTATTTTTGTTGAAGGGGGAAAACAAACAATTTCATCCTGATGAAAAGAGTAGTTTCATCTGAGTCACTAGTAAGACTATAAAACCAAAAGATACCATCTGAGAATTTGGTAGCAGCATCTTCTGTTCAAAAAACACAATCCTTAAAAAGTCTGCAGCTACAGAAACAGCTATTCTCAGTCCTTTGATCTGCAGAGCATAAGACTCTGTTAGATGTCATAAAATTGCACTCCAGTCACTAATGAAAGGTTGAATTTCTATAGTCAGTTCTTTAAGAGTCACTCACAACCATTTGGAGCTAATGGCAGTCTTCGTCTACAGTGGTAAATGGAGCCAGTGAAATATTTAAGGGTCATAGTAAGAAGTGAAGCAAAAAGCTGTGATGTTGAAATCTCATGAAACAAAAGATGTCTTACATTTGAGAAGAAAACTTTAGATTGTGAAAGCCTGACATCAGGTCTCAGGAAAAAAATGAAAAAACAGATTATTTTCCTAAACAGTGACACTAAGATTTTAATATTTTCACTGGCATGGCTTCCAAATCTTTTAGAGGCTCTTTCTCTCTCCCTGGCAGATCTGGGGAGCTTGAGGCTCTTTGTTCACTCCCTTTCCTCCTTCCTTCATACACAGACAGTGTTAACACATTGACACTGGTTAGAATTCTTTAGCTGAAGGTAACTGAATAAACCAAAAGTGGTTTAAACAGTGAGGAAAACCCAGAAGTCCCAAGGGAGTCTGTCCAGGTTGATTAACTCGGGGCCCCGTGATGTGAGGGCTCTGTGTCAGTCTTCTTGGGAGTCCCTTGACTTTGTCTCTCTTGATCACAGAAAAGAATATAGAGTCACTCCTAGTGCTGGGGTTCCACGTGATAGTGTCCAAAGCCAGAAACAAGCAAGTCCTTACCTGAGTTTCCCCCCTAACCTTTTTTAATTATAAGGAAACAATTTCAGAAGCTTCTGACTTGACTTTTTTCTTTCCCTCATTTCTGTCATGTGACCATGTCTAACAAATCACTGATAAGGAAAATAGAATTATGATGATTGGCATAGGCTAATGAACATTTGCCTCCCTGGGGATAGGTTAGCCCCATAAAGATACATGAGCAACTAGTTTCCAAATAAAGTGGGGTCTGTCAGCAAGGCAGAAGCGATGACTAGTGGTTGTCCAGAAGATGGAGGAGTGCATGAGAAGTAATTAGCAGTATGTCTGGTACAAATAAGCACTTAGTAAACATTAACCACTACTGTTATTCTATCAGAGCCACTCTGATGGGGAACAAAATAAAGGACACTAGCATTATAGCAACCATACCCCAGACTACATATTCTGCCCCACAACCAATTCATCATTAAATAGTATAGTTAACCTTTAACTGTAGCTTTAATTTCTTTCCTTGACCCTAAATTCTTTTCCCTTGTCTTTTTCTTTGTTTTGCTTAAGTAGTGTCTACTTAGCTGTCTCCAGCCTTAACCACATCCAACACATTTGCACACTGTTGCCAAATTAATCTTTCTTAAGGCATATTTGATATGTCACTGTTTTCCTTGAAAACCTCTAAGAGTTCCTCATTCCAGGAGAAACAAAAGACCTAGGATTTCCACTGTCTTCGTACAAAGAGTCACTTTCCCAGATCAGCTTCAAGGACACTGAGGGAGGCTGTCTCCTCCCAGAAGGGGAAGAGAATATCCTATTGGCCAACACAGTGTTGTAGATGAAGCGATGCACTTCCCAGATACCCGCTGCCTCGCTGCTGGGAGTTCGGACAGCAGATGGGCTACAGCAGTGTGTCTCAGCTTCGGAGAGCTTCCTTGTTCCAGGCCAGGCCCTTCCTGAGGCAGCCGTTTTTGGAGACTGAGTGAGGAAGAGCTATAAAGGCCTGGCCATTCTAGCCCATGCAATAACGTTCCACTTTCTGCATGGGGCGATGAGGCTTTGTCAAGCTTACCTCATAGTTCGGATTCTTTCTCTGCTCTATCCTGTTTCCTGCTCCTTCTTTCACAGGTTTTAATCCCTTATAAACATTTTAAACCAACCGTTTCTCAGTGTCTGCTTCCAGAAATCTCAACTTGCCACAACTAGTAATTTTCGCCAGAAATTCTTTTAACCCTGAACTTTCTTTTCTACCTAGATTACCTAACTTGAAGCTTTTTCATATCATATATACAGAAATAATTATAGTCCTCTGAATGCATCACCATGACTTTGCAGATAAAAATACAATTTATTGAGTACTTTTGTGCTATTAAGTGTTCTCTCTTTCTCTTTTAGTCTCTCACTCTCTAAGGTATAAATAGATTGAGTAAATAGATGCTTAGAAGAAAAGTCATCTGCCCGGGCCCTGTAGTTATTAAACTGTGACACTCCAACTCATACCTTTCTCAGCCATTTATAACTTTATAGCCTACGCCCTTTTCAATTATGTTGAACAACCACTGCCTAGAGCACCCACCCCCCTCTCCTTTGAAGAGCTCACTGGTACTTACCCTGAGGTATCCACCACCCTGGCATGGGCTGTCATCCTGAGTTGATCTTATAGTTAACACAGCAAACTTATATTCAATTTGTTTACCTGGCATTGCTAATGGCCTGGAATATCCTAAAATTTAGGGCCTGTGTGTGATGATTGAGACCTTACCTACTTTTCAAAAGAATTTTGAGTGATATAGCGTAAGTACATCTTAGGTACTGTAAAAATGTTTTGTGAATTAATTTGTTAATACTTTTTTCCCCTAGTTTTTCACTGACTCTACCATGCCGAAAGACTCAATTAAAAAGGAAAAAGATAGTGAAATGGCCAGAATATGTGTAATGAACATCTTTGGGTCTAAATGAAATTGATTTATTAAAAATTATTTTTTAACTCTGGTATTTGGTTATACCCATAGCTGACTGCACAGTGACATATATAATACTGATGATTTGGGAAGGGCAGAGATATCTATCACATGAAGAAATCTTCCTTGCCAGAACTACTTTCTCTTTGGATAGTCACTTGTTTGTTTGTTTAAAGCCACCATTCAGCACCTGTGATGTGCAAGATTTCTTTGTGTATTACAATTTCAGTTAGAGAAGACAATCACATTCACGGTGCGTGTGTGTAACAGGAATTATGAACATGATTATTTATATTTTTGTTTCCTTCCCCACTCTGAAGTACTACTCCCTGTGATTTCATTTGCAGAATAAGCAGACAAGAGGAGAAACTTGCTGGTCAAAATCTTCCATGAGATGAAAGTGAGTCTGGGGAGGAGGAAGGGACTATATATATATCTGTCTGTTAATATTTTTGTGGCTCTTACATATATTGCTGAATAAGAAAGTATATGTCTTGCTCAAGAGGTTATTTGCTTAAATATTTCTTTTGAATTTAATAGCTCCCATTTGTAGGATGAAGAGTGCAATAATTTGCAAACTCATTGGGACAAAAAATAAAAGCAGGCAACAAAACATAACCTATAAGGGATCACTTTTTATTCTACGATATCTGTCCCATTGTACAAGTTACTCTTAAAATATGAAGTAAGAGAAAAATGTAAGGGTATAATATTCAAAAATTATGATTGGATGGTAGAATGAAATATTATAGGAATAAAAGTGTATCACAGTTTGGAGGGTAGGAAGGAATGGGTATTAGTCAAAAGACTCTGAACAATATCTCCTGGAAGGAATAAATACCTATAGAATTATATATGTCAAGGAGCTTATATGAAATTAGACTACATTGATAATGAAATTTGTAGATATCTACTAACCTCCTTGCTATAGACTGAATATGTGTTTTCCCCCAAAATTCGTATGTTGAAATGTAATCTCCAATGTAATGGTATTTGTAGGTGGGGCCTTTGGGAGGTGATTAGGTCATGAAGGTAAGAGCCCTCATGAATGGGATGAGTGCCCTTATAAAAGAGGCCCCAGAGAGCTGCTTTGCATCTTCCACCACATATGGAAACACAGAGAAGGCACCTTCTATGAACCAGGATGTGGGCTTTCATCAGACGCTGAATCTGTCCACGCCTTGAAGTTGGACTTCCTATGCTCCATAACTGTGAGAAATAAAGTCCTGTTATTTATAAGACACCCAGACTGTGGTACTTTGTGATAGCAAAGTCCTAAATGGACTGAGACACCCCTCTACCAGGGATCTCCTGGGTCTCCACAATCCAGAACCTAAAGGGTTAATGACAGGTACAGCAGGGATCCTCCAGGACCCTGAATCAGTGTCACCAGTGTCCTTTCTGATTGATGGGTACCCTGCTGACTATCTCCTCCAATGTATACCAATGTTTAATCATGGTTTTTCCCTGTAAGCAGCAAAGATCCTGAAAATGTCATTAAGTTAAATGTTGATATAATAAAACCTTTTTACTATCTCTTCAATGGATTCAGAGTTCATAAGGTAGAAGTGGATAAGTTCTTTAAATTCTCTTGCCTATTGCCTGCTTCTACCAGGTCTTATTTCTCTGAGGCTCAGGCTGGCCTTATCATCAGAGCAGCTTATTCAGTAGATCCAGGGTGTCTTCCTCTGGTTGATTTTGGAAACTTCACCCTGAAATGACTTTAGCCCATCATTTCCCCTTATCTGGCAGAAGCACATTCTGTCAAAGGATTCTGCTTTCCTGAGGTGCTTAGTGCCTCCTGACAATAATCATTTTTCTTCTGAATGGATAACAAGAGATAAAGAAAAAGAACAAAAACATATTTTAAAATGTTTTACTGATTTTAAACCAAGGAACAATGATAGTTTGCACCTTAAAAATCATAATCAGATTCTGCCTCTGCAAATAAATTTCTCTAATTTGATGAGCAACTGACCTGATCCTGATGATTATAGTTGTAGCAGAACATGGTTTGTTTGCTGAATGTCTTGGAAAAGTTATCAACTAATAGCATTAACTTGTGCAGAGAATTTTGAAGGCCTTACATTTTTCTTGTAATGAAAGTGTTCATAACATAACATAAATACCATTTTCTGGTTAATGAATATTTATTAGCAGATAAATATCTAATATTTGATAATTAGTTTTAATTATCAAACTATGACAAAATCCATTAATAATCCTAAGTCTACACTATTATCTAAGTATATTTCAGAGGTTTTATTGTCTGAATAACAAAAGAAAATTATGTTAATGGGGAAAAACAAACTACAAATAACCACATAGGAAGATTATAATATCCCCCATGGAACAGTACTTTATTAAACATCAGAAATACTTATATCAATGATTGCATCAGAGAAGCTATAATTAATCTACAACGGTGTTACCAATGAAAACTTCACCTCCAGTTGGGCAGTTCATTGACTTAATTGAATGAAAAAGGAGCACTTTCTATTACATTTATTTGACTCCTTATAAATAGAACAATCTTTCTTATTTTCCACAGTAAAAAACACACATTCAATGTATATTCAATTTAAAATACAAATATATACAGTTTTCATTGTAATTATTGTCAAATGTAAAGATATAAAGACATGACATTAGGATGGCATTAGGCCCCACTTTGTCCTGTGTACTAATTAACAAGTATGCCGTATAAAGTGCATGACTAGGGGAATTTGATGTTTTGGCAAGGGCAATATTATAAATAAAATTCATTTAATTTTAGGGGGCCTATAAAAGCCAGTACTTAGTTTAATGCCAAAGTAAGGCCACATTTTCCTCCTGTGACAGCTTTTTCATCCTCTTTAAGACCATTTAAGAGTGTAACCCACCAGGTACCCCTCCCTCCTTTTTGACCTTTCTCCTTCTCTTTCATCCTTCTTTCTTTCCATCCTTTCTTCTATTCATCCTCTCTTTCCATTCTCCCTCCTTCCTTCAAACTAGTATCACGCACCTGCCTTGAGTTCAGCAGCATGTGGAAAATTAATGATACAAAGATGAATAAGTCTGCAGATTAGTGTTTCCAGAGACCTCTATTTTTGCCCCCTACCCACTTTAGACCTATATTTGCTTTCCTGCTTATCACGACAGGGCGTCACTCTATTATAATTTCCTGTACCATTCGCCTTCCAAATTAAAAAATGTATTCCTTTCTTGACACATTGAGTAGTATCAGAATGTCTTCCACTAGTGTTCAAGGGCTACTGATGGATTAATGATGCTTCTGATCGACAAGTGTTCACACTATTTTCAATTACCTGAGTCAAATGTTTATCCTTAAAGAAAGTTTCAACCTGCAGGAATTGTGAACTCTCGAGTAAAATAATAAAGGAATTCTTAAGGGTGTGGACCTTGTGAAAAGGATTTGTGAATGTTGTTTGTAGTTGATCAGGTGGGTGTTTCAACACAAATCGGACTCTGCAGAGCACAGAGAAAGGAGAGAGCGTTTAGGAAGCAGTTCCATTATCTGGGCCACTCCCAGCTTGGCTATTTACTAGTGATGTGAAGCTGAGAGCCTCAGGTTCTTCATCTGAACTCTGTAGTGGATACTAAGGCAGCTGCAACTTGTAAGGAGTTATAAGTTAATAAGTCTATGTTATAACTAAGCTATCTGTGCCTTAAATTTCTCTTTGTGAACTTGTCTGTAGTCTCACTAATTAGAGGCTGGATTCCTAGCATATATTATTTTTATTTTTAGGTGTCTGTTCCTTTTATTTTTTGGTAGTATGTACAGCTAAATAGCAGAGGTATGCTTGAACTGGCTGATTCTACCTTGGCAGAGCCAATTGTGAATATCTCTTCCAAATTCACTTTTCAATGCAATCAAGTTGATAGCTTAAGATAAGCTGCAGGAACAGTATTTACACCATGGAAATGAGTAAACATTACAAAATAAGTACGATTTTTCCTGAAGATAAGAATTAATTGTTAAACCTTTACCAGCATACCTGTGCTAAAAAAAAAAAAAAAAAAAAAAAAAAAAAAAAGCCCAAATAGAAACTGAGACCAACACCTCTTTCTTCTATTCCCAAGTAACAGAATAGGATACTGCAAGTTCTGAGTTCCCATTTGCCATTGCTCTGCCCTTCTGCTAGGAAGAAGAACGTATCTCCAGATCCTTCCCAAACCCAACTCTACCTTCTGACCAAGACAGCTGTTAACATTCCTTTCAGCTTGACTAAACTCTAAACAGGTTTCTTCTGAGTGTAAGCCCCTTATCTCCCTTTTCTTAGAGCATTTACTTTAGAAAACTTATCAATTCTTTCTTTGCCCCCTTGAGATATAAATCTT
>CAUYRT010056505.1:0-31930 GCA_963574885.1 Lepilemur ruficaudatus
ACACACACAATGTGCATACACACTTAACATAATTACATTATTCACTTCTGGAATATCACATGGAAATCTTTTATATACACATGAAGATTAGAAAGAGGCCCCTACTTCATAATCTGCATTGAGTCCCCACCCAAAATGACTATGCTATGTGTCAACATGTACAATTGGATCTTAGTGTCACACTCAGGATCTTACAGTTTAAAACAGTAATTTTAATTAGATGACATTTTACCAATTTTGTATAATCTAAAATTGTGCACAATATATTTAAAAGAATAAGCATGTTCAATAACATAGATTGTACTCCTTCTTTAGCATATATGTATATATATACACACATAGGTAGATAAAGTTGTCTATATATATACAAACACATATACACACATACACACTATGTTTGTTTTCTATTGCTGATATAACAAATTATCACAGTCATAGTGACTTGAAATAACACAAATCTGTTATGTTGTAGTTCTGTAGAAGTCCAATACCATCTCACTAGACTAAAATCAGCTGGGCTGCATTCCTTTCTGGAGACTTCAGGGAAAAGTATGTTTTCTTGCCTTTTCCAGCTTTGAGAGGCCACCTGCACAGCTTGGCTTGTGGCCCTGTTTCCTTCATCTTTACACTCATCAACAATGAGTTGAATCTTCCTCATATTACATCACTATTCCACTTTTTCTGCCTCCATCTTCCACTTTTAGGACTCTTGCTGTTACACAGGGACCACCTACATATACAGGATAATCTCCCTATTCTGAAAGTCATCTGATTAGCAACCTTAATTCCATCAACAATCTTAATTCCCTTTTGTCATGTAACCTATTTTAGTCACAGGTTCCAGGGATTAGGATGTGGAAATCTTGGGGGAGGGAGGGCACTATTCTGCCTGCCACACACACACAAACACACAGGCACATATACATATATGCACACACAATGTACATACATACTTAACATAATTATATACACACATATATGTAAAGAGAAAGATTCTAAAGATATATATCATAACATTAATAGTAGGTGAATGAATTTGCTGATTATATTTTCTTCTTTATATCTCTATTGTCCAGACTTTCTCTAATAAATACAATTAGAAAAAGTTAATAGATGCTATTTTTAATGCAAGACTCTATATTTGTTACTCATTTACTGGATATCACTGAGACGAATATCTTTCATAGAAGTTTATAACTGGTGCATTTAGAAAGTAATTTATTTTAAAAGTTGATGGTGTGCTGAGTGAATATCACATACTCAGAGGTTTAAGAATGAGGCTGACGAGGAGAGAAGATCTGGCCTTCTCAGCCATTGATTTCTGCACAATCAGTTGACTCAGATCATGCAGTTAATCTCATTTAGTAGTTAAGAAAATTGAAAAGACCAGCTGTGTGGTTTTAGGTTCAGTATTTTTTTTTTAATAACAGACACTGAAAACAATATTTTTGTCAGCTTGTCTGGAGATTCAGAAAGGTGAAAAACAAAAAAGCTAAATGCATTTTTCCTCCTGTGCTCCAAAATAATATTTTCTAGAAGCAATAATAAAATATATATCACTAATTCTTATGGGAACCCTATATAAACAAAAAAGCCAAACTAATATAATCTATAAGCCATACTAGATAAGTTCTATGAATATTTAACTGAAGGAAAATAAATTTAAGTCAAAATAGAACAATCTCATTTTGTTGAAGTATTTTAAAATAACTTTTTATATCTGAATGGAATAATTCTGTTTGACCTTAAATAAGAACAAATATAAACAAATCACACGTTGAGCTCTAGTAAGTGCTATGGTAGCAAATTAGGTCTGTATGCCACTCTTAATTATGATGTGATGAATAAGTACATTCAAATGTAATGTGAAAAAGAAAAAAATGAACAATCACTTCCTCTGTCATTCTTGTAAAACATAGAAAATGTCTCAATTAGGTAGTGTGCTTCAGAATGCATACTAACTACTATTAGAATTATAACTAGTTTCCTCTTTGTGAAATCAATCCTTTTTTAAACCATAAAACGAGACCTTTACTTCTTTCTACATTCTTATTAATTGCACAGTACTTCACAGGCTTTTGTTGAATTGAAGAAGGAAAATTAGTCAAGAAAAGGTCACTTTCTTTCTTTACTGGTTGCATGCTAATTAGTTAGGAACAAAGGAACAGCTTGTGAGGTGATAGAATATTTGAACTGTGGTAGGTAAGAAGTGATAAAAACATATATGGAATGGGGAACATGGCAAGAACATGAGGTCTCATTATCACAGCTGGGAAGGTTTAGCTCCCATTTGAAGTCTTGGCTCTCTCCCAAGATGTGTGGTAATTTGTGGTTGCAAATGATCTCCCCTTCACTTTCAGAAGATATTTCTTATTTTATTGAATATCTTAAGATTATTTGTCAGGAGCTTTCTAAACTGTCCATTCATCCACCTGAAAAATTTCCATGTATGGTCACCCAGTCTCTCTTGCTGGAGGGGAGGGAAGATCACTTTGCCTTTCCATGACCAATCCTTCCACCTGGATTATTTTCCTCTGATGTCCATAAAGACTTCAGTTTACCAAATACACTTTATCATTATTATCACAATATATCATCTGAATCATGACACTTTAAAGTTACACTATTCAATATACTAGCCAGTAGCTACAGGTGGCTAATTAAATTTAAATTTAAGTTACAATAGCCACATTTTGAAGGCTCAACAGCCACATTGGCTAGTAGCTACCATATTGGATAGCCTGGCTACAGAACATTTCCATCATCACAGAAAATTCAGTTGGACAATGCCATAATAGAGAATGAAGCTGGCCACTATTAGGAAAACAAGTATTAACTGGTCCTGTCAAAGCAAATGAGGACATACGGTCACCCTACTTATGTTCAGCTTTTCTCTTTACTGGCTCTTTCTTTTCTGTCTGCAGATGCAAAATCGTTTCTGTATCAAAACATAATGACATAACAACCACCAGCTGTCACACACCTACATTGATCCTATTTGTGATACTAAACATTTAGCCAATTAAATAAAAATAAAACTTAGCCAAATTATTTTTTAGCTATTTGCAGACAAAGCAATATCTTGAATCAGTTTGCTTTTACCTTACGACTAGTTGCCACAGGACAGTATATCTAGTAATAGCTCCCATTAATTGAGCATTTTGGGTATGTTTTATTTATAGTGGTAAATGTTTCATATTTATTATAATTACATCATTTAATTCTTATAATAACCATTAGGTAGATGATTTAGGGCCAGTAATTGAGTTCTGATGACTCAGGATGGAGAATTTTATCTGAGATTGCCTGAAGTGAGTGGGAAATTGGAAGGCATTTGCCTAAGACAAAGATGAAACTTGAGGAATGTTAGGACATTTTAGAAGCTGGCAGAACTCAATGTTGAAGCTAATTCCAAAAAGGAGGAGCTGGATCTTTAAATAAATAATACAGATGAAATCAGGAGTCTAGGAGAGGACAAGCATGGACTAAAGCAGGAAAAGTAGGAGAAATCTTGGAAAATTGCACTGTCCATAACTCTGGGAGGCTTTAATGGGTTAGTAAGCATGGGGCTTGTGTGAATATGCCAGACTGATATAAAAACATAACATAGAGGTTGGCAAACCCCATGATAATAATTCCTGACTAATTATAAGCATCACCTGTATATCTCCATTCCCCAAATCAGTTTTCAGTTTGAAATGTCCGTTCTTGGCATGCTCAGGGCCAAAGAATGACCAGACACATTAAAGTAGGGGAAGCATGAAAATGAAGTTTATTGAGGAGAGAAAGACAGGATTACAGGGCAAGAGCAAGATATAGGTTTACAGAGTGTGATACATACGCCACAGATGATGAGTGGACACCCCGTTGCAGCAAAGGGAGGTCAAAAGGAAGGGAAAAAAATGGGGCCTGGTTATGGTCTCAGTCTTGTTTTATAGTGCCTAGATTGGGACCTCTCTCTGGCTCAGACATCACCATGGAACCATTTTGATTGGACAGTTGGGAGTTGCATGACCTGAGTCTCAACTGTGCATGTGGGTTGCTCAAGTTTAATTTCTGGACTCTGTGGTACCTATGCTGCTTGGCCCATAGGCTAGAGAATCCTCTGTATTCTTTTGCAGCTGGCATCCTGAGTTATGATTGGCAGATTCATAGGGTATTCACTCCTCCCCCAGGATGGCAGTCGCTAGGGAGGGGATTAGAGTGGGACAGGACCAAGATGGGGGCCTGGAGCCCACCCTTATTCTCCTTCCCAGGTGAGGCAATTGCACTGAGGCAACAGCACTCAGTTTTATCCCTAGGAGACATGAATCCCTCACTATCTACCTAACACTTGGATGTTATTAAGCCTGAACTGAACCCAAGTTTCTATCCATTTCTTGACATTACCATTTGGAATTTTTAGTTTGCTGTCTACTTCAGGCTGGCCAAACTCTCTTTCACAACTACAATTATGCATGTCAGTATAATGCTGCAATTTCTTGAATCAAAGCAAGATTTTTGAAACTCAATTCTTTTTTTATTTTTAAGTAATATTGCTGTCATATATAAGAAGTAATAAAGCTTTCCAAGTTTTATTGGAAAGAAGAGTGAGCGTGATATATTAAAAAATCAGGATTACAATATGAAAACATTATAAATCAAAACCATACAATCGCATTTTCAGAAAATATCTTGCTTAGAAAACTCAAAAACCATATATGTAATACCTTGGCAATGAAGAAATGTTTAAATGTTGAGTTCTGGATTTGGCTTAAGATATAGGATAAAGGAAACAACTCTAGATTATTTTCTTTCTTTGAAGAAACAGAAATGTAATTTGGGATTTTAAAAGAATGGTATCATTATGTAAAAATGCCCTGTGATGAATCATTTGGTATTATAAAATTATAAATTATGATTATATTTATATATTTAAATTATATTATAATTTATAATTAATATTATAATTATATATTATGATATATAATAATTATAAATTATGTAAATTGTAATTTACATTATAAAATATAAATTTTATAATTAAAAAATTATTGCAGTATCATTTCTATTACAAAAGATGACAGATCTCTGAAATTTTTTTAAAGGCAAAAAATTGAATTTAAGGGCATAATTAAAGATAAAGGAGTGTTTTGGCTTGACTTTTATTGGTGTATATGAATGCCACTGATTTGTGTGCATTGATTTTTTATCCTGAGACTTTACTGAATTTATTTATCAATTCCAGTAGTCTCTTGGTTGAATCCTTGGGATTTTCTAGATGTAGTTTCACATCATCAGCAAAGAGTGAGAGTTTGACCTCTTCTGCCCCCATCTGGACACCCTTAATTCCCCTCTCTTGTCTGATTGCTCTGGCAAGGACTTCCAGCACTGTGTTAAATAGAAGTGGAAATAGTGGGCAACCTTGTCTGGCAACCTTGTCTGGTTCCAGTTCTAAGTGGGAATGCTTTCAATTTTTCCCCATTCAGTATGATATTGGCTGTGGCTTTAATAATTTTAAGGTATGGCCCATCCCATCTATGCCTATTTTGTTAAGAGTTTTTTTTTTTTTTTTTTACCATAAAAGTTTGGTATATTTTTTCAATTGCTTTTTCTGCATCTGTTGAGAGAATCATATGGCCTTTATTCTTGCGTTTTTTAATGTGGTGAATTGCATTTATAGATTTGCGTATGTTGGACCATCCTTGCATCTCTGGGATAAAGCCCACCTGGTCATGATGACTTATTTTTTGATGTACTATTGGATTCAGTTTGCTAAGATTTGGTTGAGGATTTTTGTGTCTATATTCATGAGGGATATTGGTCTGTGGTTTTCTTTTTTTGTTGTGTCCTTTCCTGGCTTTGGTATCAAGGTGATATTGGCTTTATAGAATGAGTTGGGCAGGATACCATCCTTCTCAATGTTGTGGAATTATTTCTGGAATATATGTATGAGTTCTTCTTTGTAAGTTTGGTAAAATCCAGGTGTGAACCCATCTAGTCCAGGACTTTTTTTTTGTTGGAAAATTTTTAATTGCTGCTTCAATTTTTGTGCTTGATACTGAATGAAACTAAAGATGCAACATCTTTCACAATAGCATGAAAGAAAAGTAAATATTTTGGAATATATTTATCGAAGGAGGTGAGAGACCTATATAGGGAGGACTATGAAACACTGAGAAAAGAAATTGTAGAAGATGTAAACAGATAGAAAACCCTACCATGCTCATGGATTGGTAGAATCAATATTGTAAAATGTCCATACTACCTAAAGTGATCTATAGAATTAATGCCATCCCTCCCAAAATACCATCATCATTCTTTACAGATCTAGGAAAAGTAATTCTACATTTCATATGGAACCAAAGAAGACCTTGTATAGCCAAAGCAATCTTAAGCAAAAAGAAAAAATTGAGAAGTAGTCCTTTAGCTTTACTACAAGGCTATTATGACCAAAATAGCATGGTACTGGCACAAGAACAGAGATATAGACTTTTGGAAAAGCACTGAGAAACCCAAATATAAAACCATCCTCATACTGTCATTTAATCTTTGACAAAGCAGACAAAAATATACATTGGGGAAAACAATCCTTATTCAATAAATGGTGCTGGGAAAACTGGATAACCACATGCAGAAGATTGAAACTGGATCCCCAGCTCTCACAAAAATCAACTCATTATGGATAACAGACTTAAACCTAAGCCATGAAACCTTAAATATTCTAGAATAAAATGTTGGGAAAACTCTTTATACACATCAGCTTAGGCAAAGAATTCTTGAAGAAGACCCCCAAAGCAATCACAGCAGCAATAAATAAATGGGACCTGATCAAATCAAAAAGTTCTGCACAGCCAAGGAAACTATCACTAGAAAAAACAGACAACCTACAGAATGGGAAAAAATATTTGCATGCTACACATCAGATAAAGGGCTGATAAAAAGAATCTTTCTAGAACTTAAGAAAATTAACAGGAAAAAAATCAAACAACCCCATCAAAAATTGGGCAAAGGACATGAACTGAAACTTTTCAAAAGAAGACAGAATAATGGCCAACAAACATATTAAAAAGTGCTCAACATCTCTAATCATTAGGGAAATGCAAATCAAAACCACAATGAGATAACACCTAACTCCAAGGAGAATGGCCTTTATCAAAAAGTCCCAAAACAACAAATGCTGGTGTGGATGTGGAGAGATTGGAACACTCTTACACTGCTGGTTCAACTGCAAATTAGTACAACCCCTGTGGAAAGTAATTTAGAGATACCTCAAAGAGCTAAAAATTTGATGCAGCAATCCCACTACTAGGCATCTACCCAAAGAAAAAAAAAGTCATTCTATAATAAAGATATCTGAGCTCAAATGTTTATGGCAGTAAAAGTCACAGTTGCAAAGAAGTGGAAACAACCAAGTGCCCATCAATACGTGAGTGATTAATAAAATGTGATATATGTATACCATGGAATACTACTCAACTACAGAAGACAATGGTGATCTAGCACCTCTTATATTACCCTGAGTCGAGCTTGAGCCCATCCTTCGAAGTGAGATATCACAAGAATGGAAAAACAAGCATCACATCATCAAATTGGTATTAACTGATCAATACTAAGGTGTTCACATGGAAGGTAACATTCATTAAGAATTGGTCAGGTGGGAGGGGGTAGTGGGGGGTGTGTAAACTCACAACTAATGATGGATGCTGTGTGTACTGTATAGGGTAAGGGCAAGCTTGTAGCCCTGGCTTGGGTGAGAAAAAGGCATTATGTGTCACCAAAATAGTTGTACCCCCATAATATTCTGAAATAAAAATAATAAAGGAATAAAAAAAGATAAAGGAGAAAATAATGATTCTTTTTTTCATTATGCATATAGGCCATTTCTTAGATTCAACACACTGTATTCTAAAAACTTGCATTAGGTGAAATCTTGTTAATTTACCACATATTAAACTTTTTTTTCTTGAATGAGACAACATTATTCTCAGTTCTTCTGGAATTAGGAATGTGAGAAAGTAGCCTAGATCATTTTTTAAAAATAAGAGTAATGAGGACAGACTTTTCTTATTAGATATTAAGTATATAAGAAAGGTCTAATAATTAAGAAAATAATTTGGTAGTGGACCAAGTTTAGGAAGATAGAGTAAAACACAAAGTCCAGAAATAGACCTAAATAAAATAAGGCTAAGTATAGACTAAAAGTGGCATCTTAGTGGATAAAAGATGAATTATCTAATTAAGAGCATTGAGATAACTATGCAGCCATTGGGGGATGGGGAAAGGACATTCATTATTCACATATGGCCCACAAATAAATTTCAGATATATTACAAACATGTAAAAATGAAAGAGAAAGTTTAGTAGAAAATATAGGTGATTAATTTTGGAGATAGAGAATTAACTTTATAAGCTTATTATCAAAATAAAGGAAAAGATTGATTCATTTAATTTCATAAAATTAAATACAGTATCTCTATGTATTGAAAGCAGCATGAACAAAATTATAGGATAAACTACAAAGAGGAAAAAATAATTTTCATTATATATGACAAAGAGCTGTGATTTGAAATTTATGAAAATGTTTTTTTCAAATGAGTGGTCAAGCTAAAAATCAATGGGTCAAACTTCATATCCTGTCTTAACACTTCACATCCAATGCACCAACAAGTATATCACCTGCTCTATCTGGAAAATATTCCCCAACTATGACCAACTTATTCCATCTCTGGTACTGCACCTCTATGCTAAGCCCCCATTCCCTCTTACTGGAATTCTCACAACAGCTTCCTGGCCTCACTCTTCCCTTCCCAAAACCTGATGCTCCTGTGGCACCCAAGGTGACCTTTTAAAAGTTTAATGCTTCATTCCCTAATATAGAAATTTCCAAAGGTTTTAAATTTAGGAAAAAACCCCAAACCTCTGCCCATGGCCACTGTTCTTCTTGGCTAAAGGTCTTTGCAATGACTGTTGCTTCTGTTTAGAACACTATCCCTCCAGATCTTTCCCTGACGACCTTATTCTCATCATTCAGGTCTCAAACCATGTGTCTCCTCTTCAAGAGATCTTCAGTTCCTGTCCCAGCTGAAGCAGTTCTCTTCCCTACTCTATCACATTATCTTTTCATAGTACTTGCTGCTACTTGTAATTACCTAATTTCTTTGATATTTTTCACTGTCTCCTCACTAGAATATCAACTTCTTGAGAGTAGGATTATTCTCAGCCTGTTTTACCTAGAATAGTGTGTAAAACTGATGCATATAGAAATTGGCTTGGCTACATATACTGCAGTACATCTGTACAAAGGAATGTACAGTGATATAGAAAGATGTTTGGTATTAATAAGGGGAGACATTAGATCAAGGAAGCATGATTCCTATTTATAAAGAAAAAAGTTAGTGTATATATGCCTACAAAATGCTCTGAAGTATATACACCAAGTAGTTCAAATGGTGATCTTAGCTGTAGATCACTTTTGGATGGAAAAGCTGGTGATTTTCCTTCTTTCAATTTAGTTAAATTTTTCTTATGACTAGAGACTGTTCAAAACAGATTTGCTGAAGAAAGAGCAGTTTGGTGTAAGAAGAAACAGACAATAACTGAATACATTTTTTTTTTTTTAAGATAGGGTCTTTTTCTGTCACTCAGGCTGAGGTGCAGTGGCCTAATTATAGCTCATTGTAACCTCAAATTGCTTGGCTGAAACAATTTTTCTGCCTCAGCCTCCAAGTAGCTGGGAAGATAAGCACATGTCACCATGATGCTTGGCTAATATTTTTATTTTTATTTTTATTTATTTATTTATTTATTTTGAGACAGAGTCTCACTCTGTTGCCCAGGCTAGACTGAGTGCCGTGGCGTCAGCCTAGCTCACAGCAACCTCAAACTCCTGGGCTCAAGCGATCCTTCTGCCTCAGCCTCCCTAGTAGCTGGAACTACAGGCATGCACCACCATGTCCGGCTAATATTTTCTATATATTTTTAGTTTGGCCAATTAATTTCTTTCTATTTTTAGTAGAGGTAGGGTCTCGCTCTTGCTCAGGCTGGTTTCGAACTCCTGACCTTGAGCAATCCGCCCGCCTCGGCCTCCCAGAGTGCTAGGATTACAGGTGTGAGCCACTGTGCCCGGCCAATATTTTTATTTTTTACTTCTGTAGAAATTGGATCTGACTTTGTTGTCCAGGCTGGTCTCAAACTCCTCCTCGAGTGATAGTCTTGCCTTGACTTCCCAAATTGGTGAGATTACAAGTATGAGACACCACACTCAGCCAAAAATAGTCTTTTAATATCATCCTATGTTTGAGCATCAGCCCATTCATAGGTCAAGAGAAAATTTTGAACTCCTAACAATAAGAGAAATAATATATGTAACTCCTCAATGACATAATACTTTATAGTGTGATAGAATCCAAAAGAAAGTGAAACTTTTTAGATTTTTAAAATAAATTTAAAAAGGCCTAATACTGTTCTGTGAATCCTTAATATAATGCCACTGAGCTCTACTTTTATGCAATTTTTTCATGAGAAGCTGTGCAGGAAAGAGTCAACAGAGTAGACCTGAGACTGCTAATCTTAGAAATACCTGCTTACAAGGTTGGCCTTTGACTTGTGTCTGGGAATTTAGATTTCCCAACATTAACTGATGAAACTGACTCACTCTGCCTAAACTGTTCTGCCTAAACCTAACAGTAGGTTCTGTCTAAATCTCAAAATATGGTTTATGATGAACACCTGCTTTCTTTCTTTAAGTGTTTGGAATTTTGGCATTTGCCAAGCAGAGGCTGCCTACATGACCAACCCCCAGTAAATACCGTTGGCACTGAGTCCTAATGAGTTTCCCTGGGTGGCAAAATTTGACACATACCATCGCAACTTTGCATTGAAAGAGGACCTTTAGAAGCTTATGCCTGGTTTCTTCCAGACTTCATTGATGTGCCTTTTTCCTTTGCTGATATTGCTTTGTATCATTTTGCTGTAAAAAATCATAACCCATTGTCCAACTATATCCTTCTAACAAATCATTAAACCTGTGGGTGGTCTTGGGGCCTCCACCAAACAAAAGCTAACATGCAGGGTAGGATCTCTAGCATGTCTTTTATATATTTATTTTAGATATATAATAATTAACATATTCCTTATTTCTTCTATAACATATATGAATCTGTAGCACATGTCCCATCATGGTGCTGTTGTGCTTAATTGATTCTCACAGAGAGAATCTCCAAGTGTAATCAGACTCCAGGTAAAATACAGACTCATTGAGCCCGTTTAGGCTGAGTCCCCGATTGGGTTGAGAAAGCAAATTCTTCTTGTTGGCGGACAATTTAGGTATAGGTGACAGTCCATTGGACACTATGTCTCTTTGTTTCTCTAACTGGAATTTATATTTAGTGATAGCTAGAAGGAAGTAGAATAGAAGCTAAGAGTCATGTTGTATAGAACAGAATTGGGAAAATTATGACATCTGCTTCATAAATAAGATCAGAGGATCTTTTCCCCCATGTTTTTAAAAGTTGCTTAGCTGGGTCATATTAATAAATGCCATTGTTCTCAAAAGATTTTTTTTTTGCCCCTTTTCTGAGACTTTCCACTAGCAGAAAACAAGCTATTCTCTTTGCTCGTTGTGTACAGTGCTGAACACATAATAACATGGTATGACTCTCTTAAGGCATTTGCTCCTGTTCACCTTGCATTCTGGTTGGAGTGTGGTCAAGCACAGAGAATTAGCTCATGCCCTGCTTGCTTATTAACTAGCTGTGTGACTGTGAGTAGGTTATTTAACCTTTTAAGCCTCAATTTCATCATTGGGAAAACAATAACATCATAATCTATTCTCTATGGCTGTCAACAAAGAGATGGTAGGCACACATGTTTAGATAGCCATTAAATAATGGTTCATTTCCCATATCGAGTGTAGATTCAACTGAGATAGGCATAATCAGACATAAGGAAATAAAGATGTTTGCTGCATTACCAGGACAGTTCATTGGAGGACATGACTTTAGATCCACAGCAAGTGTGTTTACCAATATTTCACCCCCGAATCAGCAGACTTAACAACCCAGTCACTGGCACAAGTTATCATAGGTTTGCCCTGTAGAGGCACTTCATAGTACCAGGCAGTACAGAGTGCAGCCATCTGCCGGCTGGCTCCTAGACAAGCCTAGATAGACATCAGCCATACTTTTTCAAAACTTCCCTATTGGAGAAGTCGTTTCTCCTCTTTGGCATGAGCGAGCAATGCAAAGAGAAATTGGAAGTAATGCTCTACTGTGATTGAAGTCCCTCCAGAAGAAAGGAAATTTTTTATGAAATGGGGCCCAGTACCATGCATGTCAGAGGTTGCTGCTGAATGTTTGCTTTTATTTTTATTATTAATATTGCATGAAAGTCAAAGACCTGGAGTTCAAGGTCATTATCTAATTTACCTTTTATACTCATGGTACCTTGGCACCTGGCCCTATTAAATGTTCTGGAAGGATGAATATGTGAAACAAAACTATGCAAAACACTGCTCTTTCATGCTTTTACTCTGGTGGTTTGAATAAATACAATGGTAAGAACACTGAAACATGTTCTGGGAAACCTGAATTTTAATTCTGACTCTATCTAAGCTGTTTGACACTGGACAAGTGATTTAATTTTTTTCATTAAGATATGATGATAATAATACCCTTGCTGCAGGTTTTACAGGAATAAGATAAAACAGTGGATGCAAAAGTCCCTTGGAAAATATGTAAAAGGTGCTATGCAAATGCTAGAAAATTCATAGGCCTACTTTTCACATTCAAAGGAAAAAAAAAAAAAGAAAAGCTGCCGCATTCTTATATTCTTCACATTGGCTTTTGATTGCCCATGGCATATTCTCAAAACTCCAGTATGATCCATTTATATCTCTGCTCATCCATCATTTCCATGAACAAAAAACTTAAATGACTCAGGTGGTACAAAGATGAGTTATACTTTATTTCCTTCTATTTCCCAAATTTTCAAAAATGAGCATATACTTTTTTTTAAAAAATGGAAGTACAATAAAACTTGTTTGTGTAAAACAACACCCTTCAATTGACTCTCACTTCCTAAAGATGAAAACCCAAACTTCTCAACATGGTATTTAGTCATGCCTTCTTCCATCTAGTCTATTTTTTTTTAAAGACAATTTTATCTCCTCTTATGCTTTTATATGTACCTTGCTCTCTAAAAATTTGGTTCTTCTATGTTCTTCATGTTTTTTCGAATACAAATGAGAAATTTTTACCCCTAGGGTTTTGCTTATCCTATTTCTTCTTTCTTGAGTGCTAATTTACTGTGTCTGCCATTTAGCATCCTGTTCTTCAAGATTTAGATTGAATACTAATATTTTCATGTTCTTCTTTGATATCTCTATCCAAATTTTATTTCCCTTTTTACGTGGAACTTACACTTTCGTTTACTTTATGTGTTTTCTTATATTGTGTTTCATTCTTACAGGCATTTGCATTCTCACAGTGCCTAGTAGTGTGCTTTGCTCCTAGCACTCATTTTCTAAACTTTTATTGTATTGAAAAAACGACAATAAAATAAATGATCCAGTGAGTCCTCTCCCTTAGTCATTTTACCCAAAAGCACAAAACTATTCCCTAAGGATAGCACAACCTAGAAAGAAGAGAGCACCAAAAAATTAGCATGGTAGTTTTTAAACCTATAACAGTCAAGAAAATCTAATAATAAATGCATCAAAAAATTTGTTTTTCTGTTTTATTATTTCTCTGTTCTTTGTATTACTGATTAACTTGTAATCACCATGCTAATGAGGTCCCTTGTGGGCTACTTCACATCTTTAGTCTATGCCCATAAGGTGAGCTGCAAATATGCTCCTTAATCACAGTTAGAATCTAATGAAATACTTTTAAAGCAGCAACCTGTTATTGCCCCAATTTCTGGAAAAATTAGTCCAAACAACATCTAAATTGGAAAGCAGTATATTTGCAAGCAAAGACATAATTTCACTTGTATGTTTGTATGTTTGTAGATGTATAATGATACCTGATTTATAGTCTCATCTTACAAATATGGTTTAAGAAATAGTTAATATGAAAGTTATTACATACTTTGATATTATAAAATAATCATAATAAAATAATAAATTAGAAATATCCCAACATTGGCCGTTAACTACGTAATATACAAAATTAAAGAGAACAAAATATGATGCTATGTCTATAAAATATAATGGCAGAAGCAATTTGTTACCTAAGCCTGAAGAACAGTGTCAAAAAAATATTTTGCAAGCAGATAAGCTGTCATGATATTTCTAATCTGTGTTTTACACAGGATATGCTACAAATAAGCATCACATTCAATATTTGTGGCTTTACAAAGCTAGTGTCTGTGTGACCTGAGTTGATATTACATTTTCTCAAATACATTTTACAAATAAAATATAAAAGAATAAGATAATTAAAATCCATTTATAATAGTTGGAAGCTAAGGTGTTTTCTTATTAAAATTTAAACTGCACATGTTTGTGTTGTCTGCAGTTTCTTTCCTTAGTGTTTCATACTTCTGTTTGTAGAGATTTTTCACCTTCTTGGTTAAGTACATTCCTAGGTATTTTATTTTCTTTGTAGCTATTGTGAATGGTATTGAGTCTTTAATTTGACTCTCAGCTTGACAATTATTGGTGTATAGGAATGCTGCTGATTTATGTACATTGATTTTGTAACTTGACTTTGCTGAATTTGTTTATCAAGTCTAGGAATTCTTGGAGTCTTTGGGGTTTTCTAGTTATGAGATCATATCATCAGCAGAAAGTGATAGTTTGACCTCCTCTTTCCTGATTTGGATACCCTTTATTTCTTTCTGTTGCCCAATTGCTCTGGCTGGGACTTCCAGCACTATGTTGAATACAACTGATGACATTGGTCACCCTTGTCTTGTTTCAGTTCTTAGTGGGAATGTTTCAACTTTTCCCCATTCAGTATGATGTTGGCTGTGGGTTTGTCATATATGGCTTTTATAATTTTGAGATATGACCTTCTATGCCTAAGTTGTTGAGGATTTTTATCATGAAAGTGTGCTGGATTTTGTTGAATGCTTAATTTTCTAAAAAATCTTTATTGTAAAAAATTGGATGATTTACAGAAATGAAGAAAATGTTGAAAAGCCAAACTTCAAAAGGATAGGAACCAGAATAGTTTCACGTATCTACAAGTCAATGAGCCATGTCTTCATAGAGTGCTGATGTCCAACAGCTTTCAATCCTGTTGTAACTGAGGAAGAGAGTATGTCTCCAGTCCAGCTTGGAATACATTTGTTCCTTTTAGCCAGAATAAGGCAACACAGAGATCAACAGCCCTATCAAGACTTTGTCTTGGGAGCTAGAAGTAGTTCTTCAAAGTATAAGTAGGGTACTATGACTAGAAGAAGGCAGGATGAATGGCAGACAAGAAAAATAATGAATATCTTTAAAAAATAGACCAGATTATAACAGGCAAAACCATTGGAAATATGTTGCTTACAGAGAAAGAAATGTAGGCATGAAGAAGGATAAGAATAAAACGTTGGCAAAATATGGGGTAGTTCATTATTTCAGAGTATAGTTGTTTCTCAGTATCCAGAGGAGATTGGGTCCAGGACCACATGCAGATACCAAAATACATGGATGTTCAAGTTCCTTATATAAAATGGTGTAGTATTTGAATATAACCTATCCTACATTCTCTAGTATATTTTAAATCATCTCTAGATTACTTATAATACAATTTGTATTAATGTAAATGGAATATAAGTAGTTGTTATATTGTACTGTTTAGGAAATAATGATAAGAAACAAAGTCTGTACATGTTCATATAGATGCAACCATTCATTTTTTTTTTAAAAGAAATTTTCATCTGTTACTGGTTGAATTCATGGATGTGGAACCCATGGAAACAAAGGGCTGATGGTATGAAGTACGATTATATGAGTAATGAGAGATGTGGTAAGAAAAGGTTAGAAATGCTTATGAAGATTGGAAATACTTTTAAAAGGTATTGAATTTTAAGATGAGAACACTGCTTTATCGAGATATTTTTGAACAAATCAGTGATATGTTTAGAAAGCAACAATGTGATTATTGCTGATAGGAAATGGAAACCATGAACCAACTAGGAGAGTATTCTAACATTGAGGAATCAAGTGAAAGGTCTTAAGGTGTTGATAACTAAAAGGAATAGAAAAGGAAAACAGATACTTTCAAGGTAGAGTTTGTAGAATAGATTGACTATGAGGTTGAAAGAAGAGGAGGAATTAAACTGAAACCTATTTTAGAGAACAGTGTTTGAATACTGAGTGAGTGGCTTAGTGGCTTTTAAAATACCTTTTAACCCTATCATTCTTGAGGATTATGTTTGCCATATCTACCACTGGACATCCTAGGTTAGCTCTGGAGTTCTTACTGGGAAATATTCCATTCTCAGTTTTCTGTTCTTTTTATGGTTACTGAAATATTTAGTATCCCAGAATTTAAGTATGTTTCTAAATGTGCAACTGTGGTATGAATATTTTTCTTGTTTGGTTGAGCTTCTTAATTAATTAATCAAAAATCTACATTTTATTGTTGGCTAAAATATTATAAGCAAGGACAATGCTTTGCATACAACTGTATGTATTGTATACCAAATCTAAACGCGTATGATAATATTTTTGTCAAAGCTGCACTGAGATAATGAAATTTGAGACTGATCAATTTATTTTGCTTGATTATGGAGTAGAATTTGTCTTAAGTAAATATTTTGTGACATGCTTTTGTATTTTTAGAAAGTACTTTCCAATATATGTAACTTTCATATGCACCTTTTGATTGGAGAAGTACATGGCTGAAGCATTAAATATATTTTGTTTATTTTGATAAAAATAGGCATTACTCCTTGAAGATATATCTGGATTCAAACCATACATAACATCTTCGCTAATTATTTGTTCCAGAGGCCATATTTTGACATCAAAATGAAGACGTATTGAGGAGATATTCTCAAATGTCTCTTACATACACATGAGGGTCTAAAACTGAGGCACAAGGAATAATGTTTGTCATTCCCTTTCAGGCTAGTAATTTTTTTATATTTACCTCTTTTATCAAATAACTTGCTGTGCTAGTTTTATCTGTAAAATAGTAATAAAACTGCCTATAATTTTTAAGAAGTCAAAGCAAAGAGATAAGAACATTTTCAAAGTTATGAGATCGCCTTCACTCACAATCGTAATTAGAATTTTTGAGGCAAAATACACAGTGACAAGAGCATTGTGCTCTGAAACGAAAACTATTGAAGAGTATTTAGCAAAATATTATTATTGGCATATGATTTTCAGAAAAAAAAAATGAAGGAAAAGTCTTCTTAAATTCAACCAGCTGCTTGTGATATGGGTTTTTGGAGTAGTCAGTTCTCATTTCTTAGTTACAAATCAAGGGCAAGCTCTGCAAGGAAGTGCAAAAAACCTCAAGCCTCTAGTACATCAGAGTTTAACCAAGGCTTTGATGCAGTTTTTCTTTGAAGCTTTGTGGAATTATTTCATCTCAGTATGATTTTCTTTTCTCTAATTCTAAATTGGAATAAATTTAGTAATGTTGGTGATTCTACCTGTTCTTAGTTAGGTTGTACTAAGCTGGGTGCAGTGAATGTTGTAGTTTAGAGAAAATTCTCTAGAGTAGACTGCCTGGGTTCAAATTCCAGCTTGTCATTTACAATGGACGAATTATAAGTGGCAAGCTGAAATTTGACGAATTCTGGACGAATACTTCATCTCTCTATGCATCAGTTTTCTCACTTACATTATGGAGATTACCTACCTTGTGGCTTGATTGTGAAAAGCAGAAATAAAGAATTTATTACAGAGCGTGGAAAATACTAAGCAGCATATAAGAGTTTTGCACATGGAAATTTAGACAACCAGAAATGCACATTGAAAATCTAAATGTTGATTTACTAATTCCATGGTCCACCCTAACATGATTAGTGATAACAACCAGGTATTGACAGTGCTCTAAGTTATTATCTTATTTACTTCTCAAACCAATCCTATGACATTGATATTAGTATCTTTATTTCACAAATAACTAAAAATTAGAAAGATACTAAATATATATTTTGCCCAAACTCTATGTTAAATGATGACATTGGGCTTCAAATGCACATACAATACTAGAGATCTAGAACTTAACTATTTTGCTGTGCAAACTCTAATTCCAGGAAGAAGCATCAGGGAAAATCAGTGAGATTTAAGTTATCAGTAAATTAAGGTTCTGCATAAAGATAATGGGTAAAATGAGTTAGTAAATGACAGGAATAATATCTGGGTGCTGCTGTCTCTCTGAGTGTGAGGCCCAGTCTTGGTCTCTCTGATTTTTTTCTTCAACAACTTCCAGAGATAATAAGAGAGCTCTAATGGGAGGTGGTTATAAAAATACATTTGTAAGCACATCATTATTAGAAAAATGCTTAATTTTCAACTTTAGATATAAAAAAATCTAGCTGTCAAGTAATCCTCCTACATCCATTGGCTGCTAATAATAAGTAATAAACCAGCTCATTTTTACTTCACTGAAAAACATAATTTTTTCCCCAAAGAATGGATTGCATGTTACTTGAAAAATAGTCTTTCTAATTTTGCCTGCCCTTGATGTCATCATTCGAATCCCATCTTTGGCTGCGTCTTCAAGATCATGAGAAGACTTTTAAACAATGAAAGGGACTTCTTTACCAGGGAAAATAAATGAGCTGCCTTTATCACCTTTGGCAGAAAACTAAATTAGACTCACACTAATGATCATTTCTATTCTAGGAAAAGTCTAAATGCCTACCTAAGGAGAGACTGTGTTACTCAGAAATATGGCATATTAAAATAAAGAAATCCACACATTTTCATAGCACAGAAAAGCAAAGGAGGAGAACCATTTCAAACTTTTTACATCTCTTTAAGTTTTAATATAAATTTCCTCTATTTCTAACCACTAATTTGATTTTTATTTGCATTTCAAGAGTATTTTACCTACTATTTTTTTTTTCATTATAAGGAATACACTTGGTTACATTGCAGTCTGTTGAGAGTTGGAAGTGGAAGAGATTAGGCAAGTTGGTAAATCTGGGGAAAGAACTGGAATTTGTGATTAAGAGGTTCTCTTGGGTCAATTCAATCTGTAAATAGTTTTTGTACACTAACTATGTGCCATGTACAGTGGTAGGTACAAGAGACATAGGGATAAAAATATGGTGCCTGTCCTTGTGGCACCAATAAGCACAGTTATAAACAAGTGAGTATAATGTAAGGTGGCGAATGGCTTTAATGGGAGAGAGTGGATTAAAAAGAAGGATGAGAATATTTGCCATGTGCTATTTAGTGCTGGCCACTGGGCTAGGTCCTATTGTGTTATTCACTTAATGAAGTTAGGTTTATCTCCATTTTATACATGACAAAACTGAGAGGTTGGGGATGTTTGTTTGGTGTTATATAAGGCAGCTTGTGATTCTAGCTGTGATTAGAAACTTCAAAGCATTTTCTTTTTATACCTTAGCAGTGTGTACAAAATTTCCCTGATCATAACAAATCAACTTGGAAATGTCTTAAAAAACAGACCCGTAGCCCCAACACTGACATACTGATTCAGATGCTGCAGGGCAGAAGCTGGAGAATCTGTACTTTTCTTTCTTTTCTTCCTTTCTTCTTCTCTTCTTCCCTTCTGCCCTTCCCTTCCCTTTCCCTTCTTTCTTTCCTTTCTTCCCCTCAGAGATACGAACTCACTCCAGACTGGAATATAGTGGCAATCATAGCTCACTGCAACCTCAAACTCCTGGGCTCAGGTGATTCTCCTGCCTTAGCATCCCAAGTAGCTGGGACAATAGGCACACACTACTACACCAGCCTAATTTTTTTTGTTTCTTTTTTAGAGTCAGGTCTTGCTGTGTTGCTCAGTCTGGTCTTGAACTCCTGGCCTCAGGTGATCCTTCTGCCTCAGCCTCCCAGAGTGCTGGGATTACAGGCAATGAGCTACCTCACCCAGTGGAGAATCTGTATTTTTAACAAATACTTCTCAACATTTTTTATCAAGCAAGTTTTAGAAGTTCTGAATATAAGTATGCTACATTCTATGATTATTATAAAGGGCAAAGGGATTATATCTGAGTGAAGGAGGGAGAAATATACATGAATGCTTTGGAAAGCAAATGATTTTTACATTTGACTTGGATAGTTGAATAAAAATTTGTGAAGTAGTGAAAAGAGTGAAAGCAGAGATTTCAGTAATGTTTGTTTTCAGACAGGTCTTTCACTGCTTGATATTGGCAAAGATAAAATAGACTTCCTGTCTTCCTGGGTTACCTGATCTCTAATTTACCATGACATGCCATATATAGATAGATAGATAAGTACACATATGCATGCATATACATCCAACATAATCTCTCATGATTAACGATGTGTTGATAGAGATAGACAGGTAAATTATAGAGATTTTTAAGTCCTTTCTGAAAATCCAACATGATACTACAAATGTGGACGAGTCTATTTTAATAAAGAACTGAATAAGTAAATAAATTTTTTACATAGCAACTTTCACAAATGCATTAATTTATTTTAAAACTATTTTTTAAATTAAAACCATAATGAATTTATAGAATGTTTGAACATTGAGTCTTTTCATATATTCTACTTATATTCCTACATATATAACTGTATTCTCACTAATATTACCCACAGTAGAACTTCTTTCAAATTAGCAAATCCTTTTAAATTCTGCCACTGTTTTATAAAATAAATTTATATAATATTCTAAATCTTTTGTTGTCATTTAAACAATGTTCACAGCATCTTTACCAGGAGTGGATTCCATCTCAAGAGACAAATTCTTTTTGTTCATCCATAAGAAGCAATTCCTCATCCTTTAAAATCTTATCACAAGATTGCAGCAATTCAATCATGTCTTCAGGCTCCACTTCTAATTCTAGTTCTCTGCTATTTCCATCACATCTGCAGTTTCTTCCTCCACTGAAATCTTATACCCCTCAAAGTCGTCCATGAGGGTTGAAATCAATTTCTTCTAAAAGAAGAAAGGCAAGGCAGGGCAAGGCAGAGCCCCATCACCTGGAGAGTATTCATTATGCCCATTAGGTAGATTTTTGCTCATCCCCTCCTCCCCTCTGCTTGATATTTAAGAAATACTCCACAGCATAATTTTTAAAAGCTAAAAATTGGCCATGAAAAAACATTCAAATAATTTTAATCCATGACATCAAAAATAATGGATCTTCAATATTATGATCAATTGTTTTAGTTCAATGAAGGAAAAACTCTAAGCCATGCAATGACCATGGAATGGTTTTCAATTTAGACTTGCAGCTATGGCTTTCTTGCAAAACTGTCATCAAAATCAATCTTTGTATTGTCATGATCAAGCTATGCCCCTGTATTGGAACTTATCTGATGTTTTTCTCATAGACTGGGATTATGATTTTGGGGGAGGAAGATCACAAATGTAAAGTGACATTTTTATCACCTCATTACAAGAGCACATACCATCAACATGACTTTATCACTGTTAATGTTGATCTTAATCTTCTGGCTGAAGTTTTACATGTTTCTCCATTGTAAAGTTATTATTCTTCCTTCCCCAACTCTTTATATCCTTTCCAAATATTCTTTGGAAGGAAATTCCTACCCATTTCCAATGTTTCTTAGATCAGCATCTTTTCCCTCCCACCTCCTTCAGTGATATCATTGCATACGTCTGTAATACATTTAGATTCTCTTGTCATAGTCTCCATTATTTCAGTGGTAAGGCAAAAATCTATTTAGGGATTAGAGTTTTGTGATGAGGAGTCATATTTTAAATAGCTTCGTATGAATCACATATATTGAATGAAGGTTATCTTGTCCATTTCCTATTCTTATTCTAAATTTTGTTTCATAGATGCTCATTTAATGTGGGTATTTGTCATCTGTCACTAAGCTTGTACTAATATGCTAAAGCAAGCAAACAAAACCTTAAAAATAGTGTTAATTAGTTTAGATTAATATATATATTTTTTATTTTATCTTCCATATCTATATTTTATGTAGCATGTGAACTCACGCAGCACTGAAGTCTAGGCTTCTTAGCAGGAGATGGTAACAGAACTAAATCCTGAAAAACTGACTTGGTGAATTAACCTTTAATTCTCCTAGATTTATGATAATCACCACAGAATGCTCTGGTGTTGTTACTTGCTGAGTCAAGTCTGCAGAACAGTTGAGAGAGGCAGTATTACCAGTATCTGGATGCTTTGGTGGCATCTTGAGAGCAGGGCGGCTTGCCTTCCTACCATGGAGTACTGCTGAGTGTCTGGCTCTGCTGCTTTCTGTGTACTTAGACATACTTTTCACTTGCATTAAATAACTCATTTCTTTTTTACTTTATCTGTTAGTAATTTCCTGTTAATCACATCACTGTCAAGTTGTAATAACAACCATGTTTTATTATGCGGTTTCAATCGTAACACTTCACTTTTTAAAACATTTTCCGCTCATTCTCAGAGTGACTCTTTATACTTTTTACAGTTCAGTCATAGCTTATTTTCATCTGTAATCTCACTCCGCTCTCTGTGCACGTAGCCATGGAAACATTACGGAATGCCTGCATTTTACAAATTGTGGTATAAGTTACAGGCCATTACAATTGTTATGTTACTGTTCTGGTAAGAGTGCTGCATTTTCACCTATGACAAGGGTTATGACTGCTATTAATTCTAAGATGATTTGTGGTAGTTTGGTGTAGGAGTAGGTCAGTCGTGTTGTGGTCTTCCCCTCAATCAGTGTCATGATGAGATAAGTTATTATTGGATAGTTTTAATAGCTGCCTTTAAGTTTACTGTGAATGACTTGTCTCTAATTAAGGTTCTTGGTTCTGTTCTAATTTTCTATTGAATATTAAACTTCACAAAACTCCCTTTAGAAATACAAATCCACATATTTGTGAAACACATACTTGTGCTAGGCACTGTATCAGGTGTTACAGGCAATAAATTTAAGGAGTAATGGAGAAAATGAATCAAAGATGCAAATTAGAATAACAGAGCAGAATATTGAGTATTTATTAGTCACAGACCAATGAGGACAATACAAAATACTCAAAGTATTTAAGACAGAGGGAATTTAATTCAGGGAATTGGTTATCCAGTTGAGAGAAGAACCTCAGAAACCAACTAGGAGACAGTGAAGCAATCCAGAGATCAGCAAGAACAAAAAGATGCTACCAGCTCTGGGCTGGAGGGACAAAATAATAGACAGTATTACTGGAGCCCAGAGACTTGACTCAGTCATTGGGTCATTAGGTAGAAGATGGAATTATGGAGAGCCGATCTGGCGGGTACTAAAATCACAGAAGGGACACAGCAGCTGCCACAGACACAATATAGAGGGAGAGGGCAAACATCCCAGCTTCTCTCTTCTTCCTGAATTACAATCTCCTGGTAATTCTTCCCAAGGGTCTTCGGACAGGGAGCCTGGTAAATGCAAACTGCAAGGGTCAGCTCTTTCAGGACACCGAGAGAGGAGTAGAAGGGCAAGGAATTGATGTGAAGGCAAACAGACACAGCACTGATATATTGCTACTGAAGATTCAAAACAGGAGTTGAGAGATTACTGCAAATTTTTCTCTCATGCTAAATTGGCTTTGGTCTGTATTTCAACTGTGTCATCAAATACACTGACCAGTTTCTACTTCACTGCAAAGGAAAATTTTGAAAATAGTTGATAACTGGTGTAACAGATTGTCTTGTGAATGTGGTCTCTATTTCTTCCTGTAGACATCTTCCCCACCTGGGACTCTAAGTCCCTAGCTTAAAACAAAGCAGAACAAGACAAAGAAATGCTTCACATCCCTCCCACACTACATTTTCTTTAACTTGGTAAAGGTTATTTGTAATATTAAGGACTGCTTTTGTTCAAGACAAAAAGAAAATTGTAAAAAAACAAAACAAAACAAAAAGCAAAACCGGAGTTGATCATAGGTCATTTGATAAATACCCTTGCTTAGGCAAGGTATTTTGCATTATATGGGACTATTTTATTTTTCTATAAAATAACATGCTAAACTATACAAAGTTGTATTAATATGCATAATACAGATAGCTGGATCTATAAGGACAAAAGCAAAATTTCCTTCAAATATTTTTGGAAAAGATAATTACACATACCCCGTGCATACTCAAACAGGAACACTCAGATGATAGAACAACTAATTTTAATAGTTTTGGGAGGCCAGAGTTCCCAAATTTCTTAAAATTGATCATGTTATTGTACCATAAAAGTGTTAAGCAAATCTGGAGTCCAGCCAATCTCTTGATCTGCTTGTTACTCTAATTTTTTTCTATTTTTTGCTCTTCCCTTCATTCTTTTCCACTTGTCCTAAATGTGGGTTAATCCCATGGTTTATATTTTTAGTTTTTTTACTTCATACTTCCTTTCCATGTCATTCTTCAGATATTTTGTCCTCTGATGTGTATCTCATTATCACATTTGTGCTGATATTTTTCTAAATATACATTTTTAGTTCTGAATTCACTTCTTTGTTTTCATGCAATATCTCTAGTTAAATGCTGCCATCTCACTGTTAGGTTGTTCTGCCATCATTTCAAACAAGCCACTTCAGTATCAGTAAGTATTCAGGCAGGAAACAGATGGCATACCCAAAGGGTTAATTGAAGAAATTGAACGAATAAACTATATACAAAGGTATTGGCAGGATTAAAGGAATCAATAAAATATAGTGACACATTCAGGGACTAACAATAGCAAGAGACTTCACCACTCCAAAGCCTGAATGCCTAGGGAAGAGGGTGGTTACCAGAACCTGGAGAGAACTGAAGCTATGAATGGAGGGCTTCTTGAGAACAGCTGTGGCCGTGGGTAGGAGATGTAGCCCCACCTAGTTCTACAGTTCAACTTGGAAGGAGCAAGGGAAATAAATACCTGGCCTGTTTCCACCTGGTCTTTATTTCCTCTTGTCAACTCATCTCCTGGCCTCCTCCTGGAGCATAGGTAGATGCCAGAGAAGAGCAGAGGGTAGATACGGAGGTATAAATGGAGAATAACCAGCACAAAATCCAATGAGTTGGGTCATTCATTCTCTTTCCAAATGAACTTCCTTTCCAAATTTCTTTACTTTTGCTGATGTTATACATACCATCTTTTTAAGTTTCTTGCGTGCTTTGAACCTGTCAGAAATGTCTAGTGAATAAAATAGAAGGGTTTTGGAAAAAAAATTTATTACTATATTAAGAATTAACTGAGCAATTAGATCCAGTTTAGATGATATAATACTAAAGCCTGTATTAAGACCTTATATTTGAACATAAAATCTTTGGTAACAAAAAAACTCCAACTCAGAATTGTTAAAAGCTATGCTATATTTTGGAAAATTTTTAATTCATGGTGAGGCAGAGATAAGTGGAAAGGACATGATGTTTAAATTCACCAGAGGTTCACATGTCAGTCTCCACTAATCTTTGGGGAAACACAGAGTAATTGTCCTTGGAAACTGCCGCAAACATTTCATTAGCTAGAGGTGACCAATTATGAAAATGTGGCTGATGCAGAATTTGGCTTACACACAAACACCGTATGAGACACTTCTCTTTGATTCATTATATGTCCCACTATGTAAATCTCAACTTGTGATTGTCTTTATCAGCCTCCATAGGTTTTTTTGTTTGTTTTAAGACAGCGTCTTGCACTGTCGCCCTGGGTAGAGTGCAGAGGCGTCGTTGTAGCTCACCGCAACCTCAAATTCCTGGGCTCAATTGATCCTCCTGCTTCAGCCTCCCAAGTAGCTGACAGTATAGATGCACATCACTACGATTGGCTAATTTTTTTCTTTTTAGTAGAGACAAGTCTCACTCTTGCTCAGGCTGGTCTCCAACTCCTAGGCTCAAGCAGATCCTCTGGCCTCTGCCTTCCAGAATGCTGGGATTACAGGCGTGAGCCACCATGCTTCTGGTTCTCCACCTTTTGTTTTATTTTTTTCCTCTGGGTGGCACCAAAACTTCGGTGAGATCTAATGATCAAGCTGAAGTCCTAATTATTCCTCAGGACCACTCCCTGATTTCCTTACTCTTTATATTTGACAATGTAAGATTCTAGTCAGTTGCTGGTTTGGGGGATGAGGGGAAAGGAACCTAAAACCTGTGGATATTTTTCTGTAGACACAAAACAGCAAATAGCTTTCTTTTCATGTTGTGTTAGGCTGATGTTTTACAAACTAGTTTGTTACAGGGAGAGTCATTGATTATCCCATCTATGAAATTCTGTATGCTTTAAAGTACTAATTGGTTCTGAATCTCAAGCACTACAAATAATTGAAAAAAAATAACTTTACTATTTAATAATTTTATTGGTATTAGAACCATGATATTTTTAAAAACTGAAAAAAATGTATTTACACCGTTATGCTTCTAGCTGTATATTTAGTATAAAAAGTAAACCGAATGCTTATTTTTTAATGTCTATTGAGCATTAAAAAACTTTAAAAATTTTTTTTAATTGAAGTATAACTTAAGTACAGAAAAGTTTGCAAAATATAAGAGTATAACTCAATGAATGTAAGCATCAGATACCTATGTTGCTACCGTTTGCAGCTCCAGGAAACAGCATTGACAGCATCTCAGCCCAAACCCCACCTCCCTCATTTCCCCTTTCAATCACTACCTTCCCCCTCCTCCCCAAAGGAAGATATTCACATCCAAGACAATAGTTGAGCATATTTTGAACTTTAGATAAATGAAATTATGCCATTGTACCCATGTGGCTGGCTTTCTTTGCTCATCATTTATTGTTGAATATTTAACAACTAATATTAATATATTCTAATGTTATGATCATTGAGTTTTCAGTTTTTGACTGTCATGAAAAATGCTGTTGTGGACATTTTCAGACATGCCTTTCGGTTCATCATATGTACACATTTATGTTGGTTGCATACGTAGGAGTAGAATTGCTAGGTAAGAGTGCATGCATATGTTCAACTTTAATAAGTAACATTGACATGTTTTCCAGAGTAGTTGTACAAATTTACAAACTGCCAGTAGTATATGAGAGATTCCATATTCTATATCTTTTAGAACACTTGGTAATGTTCATTTTTATGATTTTTAACTTTTCTGGTGGCTGTGTGTGGATTTTAACTTGCTGCTCCATGGTTACTAAAGAGACTTGGTACTGATTCCTGTATATTTTGGCTATTTAGATGTTCTATTTTGTGAAATGTCTGATCAAGTACATTAATTCCTTTAAGTAGGTTTCTTAATTTTTTAAATATAATTTTCTATAGTTTTCATGTAGAAATTACACATATTTTTAATTAGAATGTTCCATAGGTATTTGATATTTTTTATACAATCATAAATATTTTAATTTTTGTTTATAGACATTGATTTCTGAATATTGATTTTACTAAAATCACTTACTAATTTTAATAATTTGTTGCATGTTTCCTTAGGGAATTTTTCCACACATAATCAAATCATGTGCAAATAATGACAATTTAAAATTTTTATTTTCAATACATAGAATTTTATTTATTTTTTGTCTTATGGCACTGATTAGAATCTCCAGTGAAATGTTGAAAATACTTAATAGTGTTCATACAGGACATTCTCATGTCATTTCCAATATTAGAGGCAGAGATGTTAACATTTTATCACTAAATATGATAAAGATTCATATGATAAAATCTTTGGTAAAGATTCTTTTGTAGCTATCCTCTATAAGATTTAAAAATATTACATTATATTTCTCTCTTGCTGAGAGGTTTTTTAAATCATCAATGGGTGTTGGTTTTCATTAAATGCTTTTATTGCAACCATTAAGATGATTTTATAATTTTCTTCTACTTTTATTCTGTTAATGGAATGAATTACATTAAATAGTTTCTGACTGTTAAGTGAGGCTCAAATTGGCGTGATATATTAATTTTTTCCTAAATTGCTGGATATGATTTGTTAATATTTAGCAATTTTTGCATATATATTTATGATTGATATTAGCTTATAATTTGCTTTAGTAATTTCCTCTATTGTAGATTTGTCTTATAGTTCTTTAATTTCTACATTTTCTTCATTATTTTCTTCTATCTATGTTCTTTGTGTTTCTATTTTTGTTCTTTTATTAGCTCTTTGATATTTAGGCAATTTGTTTTCAACTTTTCCTATTTTTAACATATGAGGCTGTTCATTGGTCTGTAGGCACAATTTCAATTGTACTCCATGCAATTATGCTAGAAAATAATAGCTACTAAGAAATCACTATTTTTTTCTAGTACCATTGCATATTCTAATTCTTTGTATATTTTAACCCACAAAAACATTATTGCTTTGAATAGCCCATATAAGTTTAGATTTACCCATATATTTACCCTTTTTACTATTCTGCATTGTTTTCAATTTCTCATCTCAATCTTGAATTATTTTCATTATGACTGAAGAAGAAATACCTTTTAACATTTCTTATGGTGTAAGTCCATTGGGGATGAGTTCTCACAGTTCTTATTTGCCTGAACAAGTTTTTATCTTATCTTCATCCTTGAAGGATATTTTTATTGACTTTTGAATTTTGGTCTGACAGTTATTTTCCCGCAACATTTTGAAAATACAATTGCATTTTCTTCTGACTTTGTTTTTGTTGGAGAGTCAGCTATCACTCAAATTGTTGTTGCTCATTTGGTGGTCATATTTTTTCTCTGGCTGCTTTTAAAGATTTACTTTTGTCTTTACTTTTTGGAAGTTTTACTATGATACACTTAAGCACAGATGTCTTTTGATTTGTCTTGCTTGCAATTTATAATGCATGCAGAATATTGGAGTTTGAAGCATAAAGTTTTTTGTTAGTTTTGGAAAAACTTTAACCATTATCTTTATATATTTTTTCTATACCTCTTTTTCCTTTCTACTCTTTGGGGGATACCAATTATATGTGTGGTGACTGCTCTTATGCTCGCTTTTATATTCTTACTGTTTTTTTCTTTATTTTCCACCTTTTTTTTGGACTCTGTTGTAAATACTGTCTTCTGACCTATATTCCAGTTTACTAATGTACACTTTAGCTTTCTCTAACCTAATGTTAAGCCACACATTGAGTTCTTAATTTTGATTACTATAGTTTATGGTTACTGAATTTTTACTTGGTTATTTTTAATGATTCTAAACTATTTGATGAAATTATCAAGCTTTTAAAAATCTCTTTGAGCACATTAAATATAGTTATTTTAAAATCTTTGACACCTCCATTATGTGGATACTGTGTGGTTCTGTTTTTATATCTTACATTATCTTATTTTTTTATGTACCTTATTATTTATTTTGTGGTAGATATCATAAATAAAACATAATAATAGAAATAATTTGAGACCTAGACATTAATTTATGTGTCAATAGAGAATTCAAGTTTCCTTTTGACAGATGACTAGAGGTGTCACAATTTCAAATCACTTTAATCCAGTTGAGAATTCAGGGTTTTTGAAACTTGAAAGCAGGTCCTATAAGGGCAGGACTGTTTTGTTCCCCTACTATTATTCGTAGGGTGTTAAAGAAAGGAGTGGTTAGCAAGATTGCTTCTATTATATTTTTCCCTCTAGTTAGCCTCTGAGAGACTAATAAAAAATCTATGCTAAGCTTTTAACTTCTCAGCTATCTCTTGAATAATTAGAAGATTCTGACCCTGGAAAAGTGATCCCATTCACTGGGCTCACCACTCTAGGTTTCCTTCTTAAGGATAATGAGCTGTATGTTTTTTTGCTCTGTTATCCCACTAACACCTTTAGTCAGATTCTTTTTTACATTGTTTAGTTTTGAAGGCCTTAACTTGTCCATTATTACTAATTGTTTACTAATAACTATTAACACAATAACATTTTAAATTAAGTAGAGAATTACTAAAGAAAAAGGAAAAATATCTTTTCAGTGCAAGATGTATGCATGGATGAAGAATGTACAGAGTACTGAAGAGAGACTATTTAACCTCTAAGTTTAACTGTAAAATAGTTAAGATTAGGTTTAATAAAAATTTATTAGTCCATGCAAAAACTTTGTGACTTGGTAAATAGACCAATGTCATTGTTTATAATATTGCTGAGCCACTTAGGTTAATTTTTACATTTACCTGTAGCTCAGTATTTATTTAAAGATGTGTACTTTTTATTCTACTTCTGTTAGATGAATTTATATAATTATATCCCCAAATTGGTTAATTACTAATTGGCCTTCTTGCCTTTAGTGTCTATCTGTGTCTTAGTCTCCTCACATATTCAATCATGTAGTCTAGCTTATGTATAATTGCTTTATCTGTTTTGGGGTAGAACATAGAACAATGAAAAATAACATTAGAGTAATGGGAACTAAAGTCACTACACCTTAATAGTCATATTGTCATAAGGCAGAGCAGGGAAGGGGATTACTTTTCTAGTAATTTATTATAAGAAAAGCAGCTAAGAGTCTTTCTCAACAAATATCAAGCCACAAAATAAAGGTGAAGTGCTGATTTAGACAAGGAGGAAAAGGGAAAAAAAACCCTGCATTTATTAATGACAATAATGTACTAGTAACTTTATACATATTATTTCTTTTAATCCTCACTACCATGTAAGAAGGATTGTGATCCATGTTTTATAGATTGTATTTGTCTTGTTTCTAGATGAGAAAATGCACTGAAGTTAAGAAATTGCACTAATGTGATATAGCTAGTAAGAGTCCTAGATGAATTTTAGCACATGCCTGATTGACTTTAAGGATCATGTTCTTGCACTGTACTATATATTTGCTTCTATTAAAAATAAATGAATGAACAAAACAAAACCACCGCAAGGAAATTTTTTCCAATTAATGATTTAATCTTTTTGCAGTTATCTCAAATTCTTCCTTTACACAATGTACCACCTAAGAATTCTACTTCTATTCGAGGAACTCATACACAAACTTCATTGCTTATTTTAATTTATTGTTATTAAATTTTTAAATCTTTGTGTAATCAATAATTTATTCAATTTGGAATTATTAAATTTTTTTTATATTTTGTGAAGAGAAAGTGAATTAAATGATTACTATTTAATGATTTTTGAGTTTCAATTATTTTATTAGCATACCATGAATTTTACCATTGGTTACCATTTATGTTAAAAGATGTGGAGGTGAACATGGAAAAAGCTCATATATTTGAGTTTAAGTCTACCATTTTACTGTTTTTTTATTGATATCATATTTTTGTTCCTTCTTATTTATTTTTAGCCCACTGTTCTTATCAGTGTACATTAGTAGCTCCTTTCCTTCCAGCTAGTAGGATTCAAAAATAGTCTTCTGTTATTTCACCACTGACGTGGACCAATCAATCTTTTCAAATATAATCATGGATGACAATTTTCAAGAATACCTGTCTGGTATCACTAGTATTAGGGAGACACTATAGTGTCTTCATTCACTGTAGTGAATGGAGCCTAGGAATAGAAAAATGGGAAGAAGAAATGGGGGAAAGAAAATGGGAAACAGAGTTGGGAAAGAAGCATAAGCAGGTTGAGGTAAAACAATCTGAATATAGCAACTACTATAGTACCTGATAAATCATAGAAAGTTATAGAAAAACACACAACTGTGTGTATTCTTGATACCATAAATGTATGGTTTTCAATCTTACCTGTACTCTGAGTGGTGCTTGACAATTTGTCTCTTTTGGGTTCTAAAACTTTATCATTTTCCTCAAATCCTTTGTTCTATCCCTAATCTTCAATCTTTTTATCAAGTGAAGAATTTCTCCAAAGTTTCACACACACACACACACACACACACACAGCAGACCCTCAGCTGGGGATTTCTTCAGCTCCAACTCTTTTACCTAAAAGCTCATATAAATCTTATATTCTCAATCTCTATATTTTCTAGAAAAAGAGGTATTCTTCCTTGACCTTTCTCTATAACAGCA
>CAUYRT010056509.1:0-23047 GCA_963574885.1 Lepilemur ruficaudatus
TCAATAGATGCAGAAAAAGCATTTGACAAAATTCAACACCCTTTTATGGTAAGAACACTTAACAAAATAGGCATAGACAGGGCTTACCTAAAAATGATACAAACCATGTATGACAAACCCACAGCCAACATCATACTGAATGGGGAAAAATTGAAAGCATTCCCACTTACAACTGGAACCAGGCAAGGTTGCCCACTATCTCCACTTCTATTCAACATAGTGCTGGAAGTCCTTGCTATTGCAATCAGACAAGAGCGCAGAATTAAGGGAGTCCAAATGGGGGCAGAAGAGATCAAACTTTCACTCTTTGCTGATGATATATTATATCTAGAAAACCCCAAGGATTTAACCAAGAGACTCCTGGAATGGATAAATGAATTCAGTGAAGTCTCAGGATACAAAATCAATACACACAAATCAGAGGCATTCCTATATGCCAATAACAGTCATATTGAGAACCAAATCAAAGACTCAATACCCTTCACAATAGCAACAAAGAAAATAAAGTACCTAGGAATATACTTAACTAAGGAGGTAAAAGACCGCTACAAGGAGAACTATGAAACACTGAGGAAAGAAATAGCAGAGGATGTAAACAGATGGAAATCCATACCGTGCTGCTGGGTCTGTAGAATCAACATTGTTAAAATGTCTATACACTATCCAAAGTGATCTGTAGATTCAATGCAACCCCTATTAAAATACCAACATCATTCTTCACAAATATAGAAAAAATGATTTTACACTTCGTATGGAACAAGAGAATACCCCATATAGCAAAAGCAATTCTAGGCAATAAAAACAAAATGGGAGGTGTCAATTTGCCAGATTTCAAACTATACTACAAGGCTGTATTAATTAAATCACCTTTTATTGGCACAAGAATAGAGACATTGACCAGTGAAACAGAACTGAGAACCCAGATAGAAAACCATCGCATATAGCCATCTAATCTTTGATAAAGCAGAAAAAAAACACACACACACTGGGGAAAAGAATCCTTATTCAATAAATGGTGCTGGGAAAACTGGATAGCCACATATAGAAGACTGAAGCAGGATCCACACCTTTGACCTCTCACAAAAATCAACTCACGCTGTGTAACAGACTTAAACCTAAAGTATGAAACTATTAGAACTCTAGAGGAAAACATTCAAAATACTCTTCTAGACATTGGCCTAGGCAAAGAATTTATGAAGAATACCCCAAAGGCAATCACAGCATCAACAAAAATAAATAAATGGGACATGATCAAATTAAAAAGCTTCTGCACAGCCAAGGAAACTGTCACAAGAGTAAACAGACAACCTACAGAATGGGAAAAAATTTTCGCAAGCTACACATCCCATAAAGGGCTGATAACTAGAATCTATTTAGAACTCAGGAAAATCAGCAAGAAAGAAATAAAACAACCCTATCAAAAAGTGGGCAAAGCAAGGTGGGCGGATCACTCAAGGTCAGGAGCTTGAAACCAGCCTGAGCAATAGCGAGACCCCCGTCTCTACTAAAAATAGAAAGAAATCAATTGGCCAACTAAAAAAAAATATATATATATATACGTAAAATTAGCCAGGCATGTTGGCACATGCCTGTAGTCCCAGCTACTTGGGAGGCTGAGGCAGAAGGATTGCTTGAGCCCAGGAGTGTGAGGTTGCTGTGAGCTAGGCTGATGCCACAGCACTCTAGCCCAGGCAACACAGTGAGACCCTGTCTCAAAAAAAAAACAACAACAACAACAAAAACACACTTGGATTGGTACCACAGTAGAGGCAAAATGCCAATACACTTGGTGACTATAATCCTCATGTGTTTTAGAGTCTAACATAAAGTAAAAGGTAAAACACTCTTACAAAATGGGTTATTCTAAATATAGAGTTCTACTATCCTGAACTTAGTGAATCAAAATACACCAATTCCTGCTAAGTAGCAATAATATACGAAATTATTATAATCTGTTTACTTTCCATCAAAAATATATCTCCTCCATTTGACCTTTCCCAAACACCCATTAAAATACCCACAAAAAAATGAATCTTTAATCTTGTATTAAAAATTCCCACTAACTATAACTCAACAAAGAAACACTAGTTGTCTGAACATAACTGACATATAAAACAAAAAAAGCAGCACTGGATTCAAAGTAACTATACAAGTGTGTATACAAACCAAACCTATTCTATATAGATAAACACAAGGTATGCAGAAAATCTGGGACAGTCATCCCATTAGTACCGCTCTCCTCAGAAATGTGGAGAGTAACTCCAGGGTAGAACAGAGCCAGGGATGGAAGGGACTGGGTGAGGCATCCTGGGATATGAAATTGGCAGTTGGCAGTTGGCCAGAATGATGAGAAGGGGCCCAAATAAGGGAGAAGGTGATAAAGACATGGGGTCGGGTAAGCTTTTCATAAAGATCCTCAAGTATACTGGACAGAAAGAGCAAAACTAAAGTAATACATCAATAAAATAAAAAACTGTTCAATACAGCAAAGTTACACTAAACATATATCTACAAGAAAGCTAAAATTAAGCTAAAGATATCAACCTGAGCTTCAGCATAAGATCTTAGAAATTTTATCTTTAAAATAACTGAAACTGAAGGGAAATTAACAAAATCTATACAATCTCTCACTAGCAAACATCAAGCCAAGCTGATGCTTTCTTCACACAGAGATTTTTAAAAAACTCTACAAACATGAGGCCACAAATTTTACCATGAAATATAGAAGCCTATCTAAAAAAATTAACTCTTGCTATATTAATCAAATACTAAATTCCTTATTTACACAAGATAACCCATTTATTAAATGTAATTAAGTCTACATAAAGAGTTTTAATGACAAAAGAAAACTTGTTTGCTACAAAAACTACAAAATTTTATATACTGTGTATGTGATCAACAGCATTAAACACTGATGATTTCTTTCAACACAGCAGTATACACCAGTATATTTCCCTTCCTTCACAACAATCTAGCAAAGCGACAAGCAGAATCTAAGGGAAAGACGAACTCTCCAGACAAGTGAGCCAAGTCTCCTAGCATAATCCCAAATATCATGACAAGGCAGGCAATATAACAGAATATGCAAACAGCCAAAGAAGTCATGATTTTGGTGAGCCAGAGGCACAACTACAGAACTGCTAAGTAGAAAAAGAAGACAGAAAAAGTGAGAAAGAGACTGGGCGCAGTGACTCACGCCTATAATTCCAACACTTTGGGGTTTACAGGAGTAATCCTGGAGATCAGGAGTTTGAGACCAGCCTGGGCAACATAGCGAGATCCACCTCTACAAAAAATAAAAAATAGCCAGGTGAGGTGTAGTGGTGCACACCTGTAGTCCTAGCTAATCAGGAGGCTGATCTGGGAAGATCACTTGAGCCCAGGTTACAGTAAGCTATGATTGTGCCACTGTACTCCAGCCTGGGTGACAGACCCAAGACCCTGTCTCTTAAAAAAAAGAAAGAAAAAGAAGAAAGAAAGGGAAGAAAGGAAGAAAAGGAGGAAGGAAGGAAAGAAAGGAGGAAGGGAATGGAGGAAGGGAGAGAAGGAAAGGAAGGAAGAAAGGCTTTCCATTCTAAACCTGCAAAACAAAATACCAACAGACATGAAGAAAACTAATGCTAAGACATCCAACAACTTCACTCAAAACATGACAAGTCAATAGAAATAGAAGACGACCATGTTTAAAAACCTAGAATTATACTCCTAAAACACTCCTGAGGAAGTCACAGGTGAAACTTTAATTATAAAAATGACAAATGAAAGCACACATCCATCACATTGGAAAAAATTCAAAAAAAGTCATCAAATACTAGGTAAAGATAAAGTAGACCTACTTACTATCACGTGGTGGAGTGTTAAATTGCAAAACTACCGTGAAGAGCAATACACAACATTTAATACATTTATTTAAAGATGTGGATCTTCTATAATCCAAAAATTACAGTCCTGGAAACACTCTAGAGGAAATACTACACATTTGCAGAGGGAGAGAAATCAACCTAAATGTATCCTCATGGTAGAATGGATTGTGGTAAATTTTTAAACTGAATAAATATATAAGCAATGAGATTAAATAACCTATAGTTACCTGTCATAACAAAAATCACCAAAAAAGGGGGAAAGGTAAGTGAGAAGCATGCATACATGTCTCCTCAAACCCCACCCTTACCCAGTGGTCTCTCCTCACCACCACCATATCAAAGCTTTTAATAAACCTCAAGAGTATTAAGTACACAGCCTTACCTCCTCCTCTGGAGGTTTAGAAGCAACAAAGCGTGTTCTTTCTCGTCTCATCTTGCCACCTCCACCACCTACTCCAGAAGATAAACCATTGGCTGCAGGCAAACTGAAATTTGGGTATGAAAAGCCACTAGCAAATAAAAAAAAATTTAAAGAAGTGATTTATTATTCTGGTCCATAACTTGTTAACTAAATACTTTTTAAAAAAGTGCTAACAAGTAAGAAAGTAAATGTACAGCTGAATCTGATTTGAAAAACTAACAGATTCTTTTTTTTGGTGTCAAGTTTTTCTTTAATCTTAATCTTCAAAAAAGTATATGTAGATCAAATACGGACCTAACAAATTAAATATAAAAAAGTTTCATGGTACGTGAAATATTACCTTTCTTGTTGTTCTCTATTTTGTCCAGGGGTCATATTTTTTTCATATCCCATCTGGAAAAAAAAAAACACACACACTTACATGCCTGCTTATTTGTTTTAATTTTTTTAAATAATGCCCTTCTTCCCATGAATCTTAATATTTGGAATCAGGAATCCTGAAATTTGAAATTATACCCAAACTTCTGAATGGTAACCAAGAGTTACAATGTTATCACATGTACAAAATGTTACTAAGCACAACTGTCCTTTTAACAAAATGATAGTATATAGACAATACGCTTACTAACCACAAAATTACTTCTTTTTTGGAGGGGGAAATAAAGTGGAGGGAGGAAGGGAAGAGGAACAAAATTACTTTATTTCTCCCTCTTTTTGGCCTATTAATTGTGCAAGCAAATTTACAAGGATATCCATTTTGAAATGATTCTCTGTCACTTAAAGTATATCTACTGACAGGAATCAAAGTTCCTTGGAGAAATGACTGATTACAGGGCTGTGGCAGGAAACGTAGAAGATGAGCCTGAGTTATCTTATAACATCAAAAAGCAATGGAGTGCTCAAAAAATGAGAAGACATATTAAAAAGACACAGGAGCCAGTTCAAAGGCAAAACATGGAACAATCAGAGCATCAAAATAAATAATGCTAACAAAGGATTTTATCTATTAGATGTAAACATCCAAACTGACATAAAAAATTAAACAGGTAAATAAATACACAAAGAAAGGAAAATTCTTCCTGACAGTAGAGAAAGCCAACTAAGAAATGTAGAATAAACAGGAGAATTTGAAACTGTCATGTAGCAATCTACGGATTCAGGCAAAAATCAATAATGCTAATACCAGTGGTTGAAAAGGATATTTATAGTTTCAAAGATATCTTGTTTAAGATACTTATATATTTATCTTAGATATCTATTTAGATACTAGATATCTATTATCTAAACTATTTTACAAAAGGTAAAACAGTAACTTTACAGGGGAGAATCCCCACAGACACCATCTTAACTAATGACCACACTGCCAGCAATGGGACAAACTAATAACATGTGAACACTGAGAACAGCTCAGCATCTATTCAATGGTTATTACCGCCAAAAGCGCATAACTGGAATCTGATCACAAGCAGACACCACACAACCCCAAACTGCAGGACATCCTACACAATAACTGGCTTGTATTCTTCAAAATTATCAATGTTGTGAAATACAAAACAGAAGGAAATGTTCTAGACTAAAGGAGACATATCTTGAAATTTTTTCTATTGGGACAGCTGACAACATGTATATAAAATCAGTAGATTATAGTGTTGTGTCAATGTTAAGTTTCTGGTTTTGATCATTGTTATGCATTATGTAAGGGAATTCCTTATTTGTGAGAAAGAGAGAAAAAGATAAAGCAGATGTGAAATGTGAAGATCTTGAAACATTTCTTGCAAATCTGTAAAGTCCACAATTATGTTTAAAATACTCAGGGCTGGGCGTGGTGGCTCATGCCTGTAATTCTAGCACTTTGGGAGGCCAAGGCAGGAGGACTGCTTGAGGTTAAGAGTTCAAGATAAGTAGGGTAAGAAACAGTCTCTACAAAAAAAGAACAGAAAAATTCAGCCGCGTGCCTATAGTCTCAGCTATTCAGGAGGCTGAGACGGGAGGATCACTTCATCTCAGGAGTTTGAGGTTGCAGTGAGCTATGATGACGCCATGGCACTCTAGCCAGGGCAACAAAGTGAGACTCTGTCTCAAAAAAACATAAAAATGAAAATAAAATATTTAAATACCATTTAATGTTAATTAAAAAGTTAAGAGGCAAGGCTCAGTGGCTCATGCCTGTAATCTCACCACTTTGGGAGGCCAAGTGGAAGGAACACTTGAGGCCAGGAGTTCAAGACCAGTGAGATCTCAACATAGTGAGATTCTGTCTCTACAATAAATTTTTTAAGATTAAAAAAAAGAAAGTATGGAGAGAAATAAAGCAAATATGACAAAATGTTAATAACTGGTGAGTCAAGATAATGGAATATATGGGTAATCACTGTATTATCCTTTCAACATTAAGTTTTAAGTTTTTCAAGAAAGTAGGCTGTGAGAAATGAAATTAAATATAAGTAACAGCAAAAACTGAGATATTATGTAAATACAATAAACACTTTAAACATAAGAAAACAGATAAACCTAGATTATGGGACATTTTATAAGATAACTGGCCTGGGCTCTTCACAGGCCTATATGTCTTGCAATTCCACTCCCAGATACAGACTCAAGAGAAAGGAAAACATATGTCCACAAAAAATTAGTGGTAAACAAATGTTCACAGCAGCATTATTTATTATAGACAAAAAGCAAGAACAACCCAAATGTCTCTCAACTGATGAACAAATAGACAAAATCCGATCTATACATACAATGAAACATTATTCAGCCATAAAAAGGAAAGGAATGAAGTACTGATGCATGCTACAACATGTATGAACCTTGAAAACAGCATGCTAAGTGACTACTAGTGGGTATGGGATTTTGGGGTGGGGTGGGAGAGATGGTGATGAAAATGTCCTAAAACTGACTATTGTGATAGGTGAACACCTGAACAACTGCAGATATGCTAAAACCACAAGAACTGAAAACTTTAAATTAGGAGAATGGTATGGGGTATGTGAATTATCTCAAAAAACAAAAACCAATGTGGCCGAGGTGAGGGTTTGATGTCTGGAAAAATAAAAGCAAAAGCAGTATCTGAATCTTGCTTGGACCCTGGTTAAAACAGCAGCTATAAAAAACATGGACTAGATTTTAGATAATGTTAAGGAATTAATATTAATTTTCTTAGCTGGAATAACATAGGAGAAAGTACTTAGGGAATGCATGTCAAAGTACTTAGGGATCAAAAGATATGGCTGAAATTTATATTCAGATGGTTCAACAACAACACAAACGAGAAACACAGATAAAGCAAATCTGGCAAAATTATTTAATCTAGACAATGAGTATATGCTAGTCTTTACTAGTAAACACAAGTTTAGGATTTGATCGAGGTGACAGATATTTTAAAGGCATAACAATTCATAATGATCACTAATTCACAAACTATGCATTACATAGTTGCTACAATACAATTGTAGAGTACTTATATTTTATATTATTTATTCTTAATCATTCTAATAAATATTTAAAGACTGGTGAAAATATACATATACTCACACTGTACTTTTCATCTATTCTTTGATTAGTCTTCTTTAATTCACCAGATGGGGTCAAAGATGGTTTAAAATAAGTATTTCGATTTGTTGCTATGGAAACTGGCTTTGGGGTCATGAGTCTCTGAACAGGGGGATACTGAGAATCCACCTGATAGGTAAACAGAAATCAAAGATATTTATTTTCATATAAATCAATATAAACATATAAATCAAGAGGAAAAACTGGTAATAGAACCAAGGGTATATGTTTATATACATGTACACATAAAAATACACATATACATACATATAATTCTAAAATGGTTCCATAGACTATATTTATTTCAGACTTAACGACTTTTCACATCCATGCACATACGTGTACACACACAAAATGGAACTACATTTAAAACAGCTCCACAGAACTAAGTTTTACAGGGTGAATTTTAAATACATGAAATAAAATTGATTTTTGTCACATTTTCCCCAAATTAGTCCATATTTTTTGTAGCTGCAAATAGGATATTTTTAAACTAGCTATAAAAATATTTTAATTCCTTAAGAATGTGAGCAAATCCATCTGCAAGCTGATCTCCCCCATTGTTATTTAAAAACCAAACCAAAAACCTTATAAAGACTAATTGGTAAATCACAGTAACAACTTTCAGATTCTGAAATGAACTGGTTTTATTATCTGAGTACACAAGGGTTTTTGTTACTAGTCCTTTACTACACTAAAACATAGTAAATACCCTGTTGGTGTAAATCACTATAAAGGCAAAAGCTTCTACTCTGTCCAAAGACTGTAATACTATGAACAGAGTCCTTTTAATCAGCAGCAGCTGTGAACAACACTGGTTTCCAGGGCAAAGCCTCTGTACAGTTACTACTTCTTCCTTAAATCCTCCTCACAAGTGTGACCCCATAACTCAATGAGACTAGTCTATTTTGTAGACTGTTCTGATTACATCTGTGAAACATGAACTACAATATTGTGTTGCATTCTGGCTTCTTATTTCCTAGCACCCATTAATAAGCTTTTATTGATACTAGACTCAACTATTAGTAAAGTTTTTATTGATAAGAATTTATATTGTGGGATAATTTTTAAAATTTACTTTTTTCTTTCTTTTTGAGGAAGTATTTTGTTGTTGCCCAGTCTATAGTAGGGTCATCATAGCTCACTGTAACCTCAACTGCCTAAGCTCAAGCTATCCTCCTGCCTCAGCCTCCCGAGTAGCTGGGACTGCAGGCACACACCATCATGCCCAGCTAACTTTGTTTAATTTTAGTAGAGACAGATGCTACATTGCTCAGGCTGATCTCAAATTCTGGCCTCAAGCTTCCCAAAGTGCTAGGATTGCAGGTGTGAGCCACCACACCCAGTCAAAATTTAACTTCTTTTTAACATATCTGGTGTAAATGGGGATATGAGAAACACTAACAGTTTAAATTAATACTATCAGTAACTAACAGTGGATTCCCTCTTGCCTAATTGCAAATGTCTGGGTAATTCTGAAAATTGAGAAGCAACACTCTTCTAAGAAAAAATTCAATTTTAGCTTTCTTCTCCACATCAGAATTTGAGCAAAATTATAATTTAGCAATATCTCACATATAATCCCTACCATTCATGGAATTATGATAATTTTAATCATTATTTTTGAGGAACTTAGTGTTGTAATAAACGCTTTCATAAGTAAGGATCTGGGAATCAACCAGCCATAAACTAACAAAAAACATAACTTTTTAACCCAAACTAGCAAGAACTGTATTTCTCCCACAGTAACCTCCAAAGCTAATTTTTACCAAATATAATACACTAAAAGGTATCAACATAGTAACCTATATTTTTTATTAGCTCTGTTATCATGGAACAAGATTTTGGCTGCCTGATGAGACATGCCAAATTCAAATTCTACTGCACACAATAGATCTGACATGTTGTTTAAGGAGGACATTGACAAAGATGACTACATTCAATGAAGGCTTTAGTACACTGAACTTCCAATTACTAAACATTTCAACCTTTGCTCACTCCTATTTTTATTTATCAAAAGGTAGGAGTAAGCCATAAAGATTGTTGAGATCCTGAAGAAGGAAATGCCAAATGACTAAAAAATACTGAATGAGCATCTGCCATATATACAGCATTGTCCTGAGGCCCTCAGAAGAGGCTATTATGTTAGTAAAAGAATCTTATTTTTCAAACACGTACCCTTAATGACTATCAAGTAAATCTAATTTGTGTACTTGCAAACTTTAAATATAACAAAACTGCTGATACTTTAAATAGCTAAATGCTATAGAAGTCTTACCTTTTCTCTTTTGGCATGAAAGTCTATGATATCTACCCCACTCCTATGAAGAGGCTGAAAAAATAAAATACTATTAGAATAAGTGGAAAATTCTAAAGATTTTATTCTTTAAAAAGGTTTAAAAGTCAACTTACAGAATTCAGAGGAGAAGAAACAGATGGAATTCGTTTTGCATCCTGTTAAAGTTGAAATAATAATAAAATTAATATTTTTCACTAATGTCAAATTTTGTTACGCTCCTATATTTAATTGTGATTTTAAAAATTTACCGCCAGAGGGCTTGACATCTTCTCTAAAGACTGCAATATTCTCCGAGCTGTTGAACTGGTCACACCGTAAGATTGTGCATTGAGTTGCTTAGCTTTCATCTGTCTTCTGACTGGTGCCTATGAAGTAAACCCTATATTATTTGTTGCAACACAAAATATAAGATACATATTTCATGCAATGAAAATATTTACAAAATAGAATGGATGTCCAAAGTGAAACAGGATTAATGTGTTAACAGCAATTTATCTCTGGGTTGTGTCCATAAGAGTACTTCAAGTATTTTTCTTTATACCTTTATTGAAAATCCAATTCTCTACTTTAGAAACTACTTTTACAATCAGAAGAGTGATACAACATAGTATGAACCACTCTAAAGAAAGATCTGCCAGTTATGTCACATGGGGGAAATAGGGTGATTGATATAAAGTTCTAGCCATTTTCTTGGATCCGTTTTTCCCTAATATCTGAATCAAAGAACATTAAATTAATGAGAACTGAATTAAGATATCTGTTGTCCTGGCTATTAAATAACACTGAATTATACTAAACTCCAAGATGGCTATACAAGGAGAGCACAGACTGTTGCTATGGAAATTTAACATTTTAATACTAATTACTTATTTCTAAGAAGATAATAAAACAAAAGATTTTTAAATGCTCAGGCTATTTCTTAATAAATGACTTCTCAACTTTCTGAAAACTGGCATTAGGAAAAAACTTTTTAAAGAATAGGCAAGTACCCCATCAAAAGCAATGTTTACAAAATCCAATAAAAACACTTCCTTTTCTCAAGGAGGCATTACGACATTGCAATAACCACGTGGCTACCACAAAACCAAGTAATTTGGCAATGATTAAGAAAAATAGTATGACAACCAAAATACAACCCAATTTTTATAAACAGCTTATATATCTGAAAAATTGAACCATAACAATTACCTTAAATGTTTCTCTATCAGATACCAAATATTCATCATATTTTAGAGTAGCTGCAATATTCCACTTCAGTTTTATTAAGGACTTGATGCCCATTAAGGATTGCTATCCAGGCTAGAGGCTTTGGTTAAACATGAGGAAACACTAAAATATCCTCCAGGAATATGTGACAGTCTGTCCAGTCACTGGAGTCTACTGGCCTGTCAGAGCCTCAGTTCATTAACAAAATGGAACTGAATTAGAAAATCTTTACTATGTCTCCCAGCTCTAAAACTCTAGAAAGGAAACAGCAAATAGATTTGATCCCAAATGTTAATCATAAATACTTGGAAGCCTATGTTGAGAAGGATTCTAACAGTATTCAGGACTCAGCATTAAAAGTATAGGATTCGGCCAGGCGTGGTGGTGGCTCACACCTGTAATCCTAGCACTCTGGGAGGCCAAGGCGGGAGGATCGCTCAAGGTCAGGAGTTCCAAAAGTATAGGATTCAATATTAGCAATAGAGGAGGAAGGAACAGGAACATATTCTAATTGGACTATTCTATGAATCACCAGCTTACATTATTTTAATTTCTACTAACATGCTGAACTACTTTAACTATTAAAAAGTTTTTTAATAATAATATAGGCCGGGTATGGTGCCTCACACCTGTAATCCTAGCACTCCGGGAGGCCAAGGCAGAAGGAACGCTCAGAGCTCAAGAGTTCTAGACCAGCCTGAGCAAGAGCAAAACCCTGTCTTTACTTAAAAAATAGAAAAATTAGCTGGGTGCAGTGACTCAAACCTGTAGTCCCAGCTACTCAGAAGGCTGATGCAGGAGAATTGCTTGAGCCCAGGAGTTCGAGGCTGCAGTGAGCTATGATAAGCCACAGCACTGTAGCCTGAGCAACAGAGTGAGGCTTTATTTCAAAAAAAAAAAAAAAAAAAAAGTGTAATACAATTCAGCTTAAGCTTTAGAAAAAAGCTCTTTGTGTAATTATAAAATCTGGTTAACACCTTCTAACAAAATACTGTCATTCATAAACACTCAGAAATAAGTCTCATAATTACAATTATATTGGAAGAATCCTCTAATCAGGAAAGCAATTAACTACTCTAAAGACAAAAATCTTCAAAATGTGCTTGTCACAGATTGTCATCTTAACAAAATTTCCCTCCAAAAGCCTACAAACATACTCTCTTCCATCTTTACAATGTCAAAATCTGTAATGTAAAATAAAAGTACCACAGCAACATACACACAAAATAGAATGCTTATGGCCCTCAAGAAAATAGCAACACAAAACACAGAATGACACAATTTACCTTAAACTGATACTTTTAAGTTACTAACAATTTCCAGTTCTTTCCTAATATATGTATGTAAATACAACTGATCTTGTACATTGACCTTGTATCTTATGACCTTGTTAAGCTCACGTATTAGTTCTGGCAGGTTTTCTCTTGTAGTTTCTTAGGGTTTTCTGTATAGATAAGCATGTTGTCTATAAGTAAGAATAATTTTATTTCTTCTTTTCCAATTTTTATGCCCTGTGTTTCTTTTTCATGCCTGCTGCACTGCATAGGACCTGCAGTACAATGTTGAATAGTAACAGTGATAATAGACATCCCTGCTCTCTTCCTGATCTTGGGGGAATAGTACTCAGTCTTTCAATATTAAGTATGATGCTAGATGATGATTTTTTTCTTTTTTTGGTAGAAGCACTTTCTTAGGTTAAGGAGGTTCTCATCTATCCCTAGGTTTGTTGAAAATTTTTATCACAAATGAATGTTGGATTTTGTCAAATGTTTTACATATCTATGGATATGTTCCTATAGTTTTTAGTCTGTTCACATGGTAGATTACATTTATTTTCAAATGCTGAGTCGACCTTGCATTCCCAGAAAAAACCCACTTGATCATGATGTAGTTTCCTTTTTAAATATGTCTGGTTCCATTTACAAATATTTTGTTGAGATTTGTATCTATAATTCATGAGAAATACTAGTCTGTAGCTTTCTTATAATGTTTTTGTCTAATTTTGGTATATGGGTAAAATGTTGGCCTCATAAAAATGTAATGAGAAGCATTCCCTCTTCTTCTACTATATGGAAGATGTGGTGTAGAATTAGTATTATTTCTTTATTAAATGTTTGGTAGAATTCACCAAGGAAGCTATCTGAGCTCAAAAGTTTCTCTGCTGGCAGGTATTTTAATTATGAATTCAATTTATTGAATAATAATTCTTAGGAATAAATATAACAAAACATGTATAAGGTCTGTACATTGAACACCAAAAAACACTGAAGAAATTTTAAAAAAACAAAACACCTAAATGGAGAGACATATCATGTTCACGGATTGGAAGACTGAATGGTTAAGATATTTATTTGCCCCAAGTTGTTCTTTAGACTTGTAGTTCTTTAGACTAAAATGCAATCCCAACCAAAATCCCAGCAGACTGGCCAGGTGCCATAGCTCACGCTGGTAATCTCAGCACTTCGGGAGGCCAGGAATTTGAGCCCAGCCTGGGCAACACAGCGAGACCCCGTCTCTACTAAAATAAAACAAAATAAATAAAATAATTAAATAAAATAAATTTTTAAAAAATAAATTAATAAAATAAATAAAGTAAAATAAAGAAGAAAAATTAGCTGGGCATGGCAGCACATGCATGCAGGTCCTGGCTACTCAGGAGGCTGAGGGGGGAGGATCCCTTGGGCACAGGAGTTTGAGGTTGGAGTGAGCTATGATCGTGACACCACACTCCAGCCTGGGTGACATGGTGAAACCAAGGATGCAGAACTGAAACTCTCACATTAGTGGTAAGAATGCAAACTGGTACTAGCCACTCTGGAAAATGGTTTGGCAATTATTAAGTATGTATGTATATATGTATGTATTTTTAGAGATAGGATCTCACATTGTCACCCAGGTTGGAATGCTGCGGCACAATCATAGTTCACTGTATCCTCGAACTCCTGGGCTCAAGCAATCCTCCTGCTTTTAGCCTCCTGAGTAGATCAGACTACAAGCATGCGCCACCACACTCAGATGATTTTTTTATATTTTGTTATTTTGTAGAGACGGAGTCTCACTATATTGCCCAGGCTGGTCTCAAACTCCTGGCCTCAAGCAATCCTCCTGCCTCAGCCTCTCAAGTAGCCAGTGCTTTCACTGGGATTACAAGCATGAGCCACCTCATCCAGCCAGTTTACTATAAAGTTTATTGTATATGTACTACATGACCCAGCAATTCAACACTTAGGTATATACCCAAGAGAGATGAAAACGAAATGTTCACACAAAATGTTCATAGCTCCTTTATTCACAAGTGCCAAAAACTGGAAACAACCCAGTATCTTATTACTGATGAATGACAGACAAACTGTATTACAGCCACAGTGCTCAGCAAAAAAAAAAAAAAAAAAAAGAGCTAACTATCGATGTATACAGAAAACAGGTGGATCTCAAATACATTATGCTAAGTGGAATAAGCCAGACTCAAAAGGCTACATAGTATATGAATAAATTTATATGACATTCCAAAAAAGCCAAACTACAGGGAAAGAAGAGTCCAGTGGTTTCCAGAGGGTGGTAGTGGGAGGAGGGGCTGACTACAGAGATGCACAAGGTAACGTTTTAGGGTGATAAAAATGTTTGTTCAATATTTTGATTGCAGAAGTAGTTACACACCCAAAAATGTGCTTACATACACACACACACACACACACACACACACACACACAAATCTAATAAACAAAATGTTCACTTAGGTCTAAAATAATGTTCACATACCCTAATCGAAAAAACGAAATCCATAGCTCTATTTTCTTACCAAGTTTAAATTTAAAGTCTATTTTATGAGCGCCAAATAACTTACTGTCCAGTTAAAGTGAAAACAAAAGCTATCAAATCTTATCCTATTCAAGCCTACCTGATAAGGTGTATTTCGTAGTTTAGACTGTCTTGTAGCAGCTGCCGCCCCACCATATGTTGTTTTTCCAGGATAAAAAGGAGAATCTCCAAGCTGACTAGTTTTAAGGATTGAAGAACTCCCAAGTGACTGCACAGAAACACAATGATAAATTATAAGCAATAAATACTCAAAACTAATGTGACTAAATCCAGTCCAGTTAGTACTCACAGGGGACAGTGTTCCAAAGGCAGACAAGTTGAATGCTGGTTTTTTTGAGCTGGTGGCAGTGTGCTGTGAGAGTGACTGAGAACGTTCAGCTTCTGGGGACCATAGAGGTGGCAATGAAGTGTTCTTTGAAACAGCTATATCTGAAACAAAAATATGCAATGCATAGTAACAGCACCAATTACAAGACACTACATTTTTATAAATAGAAAAAAACCGTAAGTCAGAAAATATTTTATCCCATGAAACTTAATTTTACTACCAAAATTATGTGCTACACCAAATGCCAAGAATACCTTTATCAGAAGCTCTTGAAGAAAAACCACTGGTAGTTGAGATGTTGTCATCATCATGTTGAGAGGTAGAATCTTTGATTTCTTTTACAAGGGAAAATCCAGAACTGCCAATTGGGAATGCCGAGGATGTGGATGGCTGACAGTGTAACACAGGGGATTCCAACATGGAGAAATTTAGATGGCTCCGATGAAGAGAAGGCCTTGTTAATACATCTGGATAATTTGAAGCTGTGCTAGTTGTTGATGGTTCTTAAAAGAAAAGCATTAATAGTATGAATACACAACTTAGAGCAATACACTATCACAATAAAATGGTTTTTACTTTAAGAAAACACACTAAAGTGTATGATTTGGCTTCAATTCACATCAGAGGCCTCCTCTGATAAGCACAATTTAAGATACACTTTGGCCAAAGTTTCAACTAATTTTCCTAATTTAGTCTCGAAATGTAGTTCAATAATCACATTCAACTTCTAAAAGTACACGATTCTTGATTTTTCTTGACTAGATGTTATTATAAGACATGCTCATAAAAAAGTATTAAAGCAGCCATATAAGAAAGCCATAAAACAATAGGCAAAAGTCTGTCCCTCCAGGAATAACCATTGATAAACTCGTATATCCTCCCAGATATAAATATATTTTTCCTAAACACATAATCATGTTATATATCCTGCTCTGAGATTTGTTTTTGTTTTTTCACTTACCAATTTTGTTTCTACATTCAGAGCATTCCTTTTCAAAACTACATTGCGCAGGGCATAGTGGCACACACCTATAATCCCAACTACTCAGGAGGCTAAGGCAGGAGGGTGGCTTGAGCCAATCAATGAGTTCAAGGCTGTAGCGCACTATGATGGTGCCCGAAAATAGCCACTGCACTCCAGCCTGGGCAACATAGCGAGATCCTGTCTCTCAAAAAAAAAAAAAAAACCTACTTTGTATTTGTATTTTATCATACCATCATATGCTTTATTAGACTTATTTATTCAATTGTTTTCCCAATACCCTCATCAGACATACATGCACTTGTATCTGCATATGTTTAACAACATTCTTTGGGATAAATCCACGGTTCTCTTTAAATATGTGTGAAAATCATGAGAAGAAACTATTAAATATGCCTGAGCCACCCACAACAAATGTGAATCAGTATGTCTGAAGCTGGGCCCTTAAATTAGCCAGAGCAGTCTCGGGCATCGTAAGAATCAACAGGATAAACAATTACATGTGGAATTACTTCATCTGGATCAGACCACATATTCATTTTATCTTATGACACATATTAAACTGTGATTCAAAGAACTTCCTGACAACTTACATGCCAGATAATAATGTACATTTCCCCATAATCTCCAACACCGGGTATTACCCTTTTCTGATTTTTATCAATCTAATACGTCAAATGGTATTGTTTTCATTTGTATTTATTTAAATAAGAGGGCTTATGAGCATCCTTCCCTATATTCGTTGGCCATTTATATTTCTCTGTTAACTGTATATTAACGTAATCTCTTGTACTAAATAAGATTAATAAGAGCTAATTTTTTTGATCAGTAAGATCAACGTGATATGATGATAGTTGAAATACTACAACTATTTTTTCCCAGGTGGTTAAACCCATTTACTTTTTGATGTCTTTTGTAATACAGAAAATAATTTATACCTTGTTTAGAGTCTCTTACCATTTCAAGATTTATACAGTTTTTCTTTTCTTTACCGATTATTGGTACTATTGCTTTTATTTCAACAAAAGTTTACTCTTGACTTGATCTGGAATCAGTTATGATGTAGAAGTGAAAGAAGCAATCAGCTTTATTGTTTTCCAAATGGTTAACCTGTTTATAATCTAAAATAATTTCTTAAATAAGTCATCCTTTTCTTCACTGATTGAGAAGCCACTGTTACCATACACTAAATCCTAAGAGGCTTCTTCCTTCCTCTAATGACGTATCTTTAAATTTCTGTGCCAGTATCATATTTTAAACACCACAACTTTAGAACACATTTAATACCTGTTAAAGTTACTCAGCCCCACTTTCTCATTATTATTCTTTTTTAGAATTTCTCTATTCATCTTCAGGGTTATTATGAAGATCTGAAGAATTGTATGTGAAGTTCCCAAAAGAGGCTTCCAGTTAGGATGAAATAGCTGGGATCAAACTAGCTCTTCTACTGTAAACTATAAAACTGGAGAAAAAATACAAACCAACTGCTTTCAGAGAGTAGGAAGCAGCACCCCAAAAAATTCACAAGGTGAGCCCTATGATTACCCAGCTCTCTGTCTAGGAACATTTTCAGACAACAGAGATCGGGAATCCAAGCAAAACACAGCAGGCAGAAATCAGAATGAGGAACATTGGACAGTCGGGTACTGTGCAGAGAGGAGCCCCTAGAAAATCCACAAGGACATCACCAGTGAGGGGATGGGCTGTACATACACAGAGCAAGACCACCTAAGGCTTATCAAATAGCTGCAATGGTGTTGAGAAAACAAAGATGCCAGACAGTGAGCAGTGCTAGGAAAAACAACAGTTTTGAAGTTCCAGGGCTGCCACAACTTAGAGATCCCATTAACACTGGCATTCAGCTGGCATACCAAAAATCTTCCCCTTAGGAGTAAGGACCATGTCCTAGAACAAGACCTACTCTAGATCTCTCCTAAAAAGCCACAGAAGAGAAAGATTAGTCCTACCACATTAGGAGGCTTAAGAAACACCTTGGAATTTCCACAAACACACATCAACCCAGCATAAAACTGTATATCTACAAAAGTTCAAAATAATCATTCAGTAACTGAACTGCCTACTAAAACAAGAATCAAAACTCTTCAGAGGAAGATAACAGAATCCACAGTCTCTACACATTATTATCCAAATGCAAATACTTAATCAAAAAGTCACTTGATAAACATAAAAAAGAAAAACACGATCCACAGTAGGGGAGAAAAACAGTCAATAGAAACTTTAACCCAAGAGAGTAGACAGAAACCTTTAATTATTTAGTATAACAAGACTGTAAAAGTAGCTACTGAGTATGTTCAAAGTTCCTAAAAGACATGTTAAAATTATTTTGATTGGGATCACACTGAATTTAAGATTTTAAAAAGAAACTGATGTCATTTCCAACACTGTTTTCCTACCCACCCTTCCTTTTTGTTCAGGTCTCCTTTATGTCCCTCAGCAGAACTTAAGATTTCTTCTAGAGTGTCATATACTTCTTGTTAAGTATATTTCTGTGTTTTTATTGTTTAATATAGTAAATGGGATCCCGTCTTCCTTCACATTTTCTAACTGGTTACTGCTTAAATGAGAGAGTTGGATTTTTAAATATTAATTTTGTGATCAATTTACAGAATTCCCTTATTTGAACATTCTCTTTTACATTCTTCATATCTACTACTATAGTGACAATGGGCTTCTATCTTATTCCTAACTTTAATGGGAATGCTTCTAATGTTTCACTGTTAAATATGATTCCGACCTTTGGTTTGAAAGACTGACATGTTAAGGAAGAAGTAGTTTCCAAATTCCACACAGAAGTAAACAATGGATTTTAAATTTTAACAAACGCCTATTTAGTATCTACTAAAAGGAGAAAAATTATAGGATCATTTTACCTAGTAACATGCTAAATTTTATTAAATACTGAATGATTCCTTGCATTCCCTGTAACACTCTCTCCAGTATTTTGTAATGCGCTGCCATACTGTGTTTGCTACTAATTTTCTTCTGTGTGCTTTCCAAAAGTTTGTCTTGAAAAAAATTTACAGCTTAAGCAATAAAAAACAGTTCTGGATTAGTTTCAAAGTACTATTAAATGAAAAGCAAGGTGCAGATAAAAATACTGGACAACCATGACTAGAAGGAAACTAACTCTCCATAATAATAGCCATACGAAAAAACAGAGCTATCTATCATCATACTGAATGGTAAAAGCCTGAAAGATTTTCCTCTAAGGGGCCTGACGCAGTGGCTCACGCCTGTAATCCTAGCACTCTGGGAGGCCAAGGCGGGTGGATCATTTGAGTTCAGGAGTTCAAGATCAGTCTGAGCAAGAGCAAGAGCCCGTCTCTACTAAAAATAGAAGGAAATTAAGCTGGACAACCAAAAATATATGGAAAAAATTAGCCAGGCATGGTGGTACATGCCTATAGTCCCAACTACATGGGAGGCTGAGGCAGAAGGATTGCTTGAGCCCAGGAGTTGGAGGTTGCTGAGAGCTAAGCTGACACCACAGCACTCTAGCCCAGGCAAAAGAGTGAGAATCTGTCTCTAAAATAAAATTAAAAAAAAGATTTTTCTCTAAGATCAGAAGGCAAGGCTTCCCACTTTTCCCACTTCTATTCAACATAGTATTGTAAGTTATAGCCAGAGCAATAAAAGAAGAAATAAAAGGCATCTAAATTGGAAGGGAAACAGTAAAATTATCTGCTTGCAGATGATATAATTTTATATATAGATAACACTAAAGATTCCACAGAAAACCTGTTAGAACAAATAAATTCAGCAAAGTACCAGGACATACAAAAAATCGTTGTGTTTCTATGCACTAATAATGAACAATCTGAAAAGTAAATTAAAAAACAAATCCATTTATAATAGCACCAAAAAATAAAACATTTAGAAATTAACCAAGGAGATAAAGATGTACACAATAAAAATTATAAAACAATGCTAAAAGAAATTAAAGAAAACAAGTAAATGGAAAGATATTCCATGTTCATGAACTGGAAGGCAATATTGTTAGGATGTCAATACTATCCAAAGCAACCTATCCAGTCATATAATCCCTAGCAAAATCCCAAAGACATTTTTTGCAGAAATAGAAATACCAACCTGGATGGAGCTAGAGCCTATTCTACTAAGTATCACAAGAATGGAAAAACAAGCATATGTACTCGTCATCAAATTGGTATTAACTGACGAACACTTAAGTGCACATACAGTAGTAACGTTCATCAGGTGTCGGGCAGGTAGGGGGCGAGGGGATGGGTATATTCACACCTAATGGGTGCAGTACACACCATGTCTGGGGGATGGACACACTTAAAGCTCTGACTCGAGTGGGGCATAGGCATTATACGTAACCTAAACATTAGTATCCCCGTAATATGCTGAAATTTAAAAAAAAATTAAAAATTAAAAAAAAAAAAATAGAAACACCAATATTAAAACTCTTATCAAATCTCAAGGGACCCCAAATAGCCAAAATGATCTTTAAAAAGAATAACAAAGTTGGAGGTCTCACACCCTGATTTCAAACTTATTACAAAACTACAGTGATCAAAACAATGTGGTGCTGGCATACAGACAACATAGACCATGGAAGAGAATAGAAAACCCAGATAAACCCCCATATATGCTCAAATCATCTTCAACCGAGAAGACCACTCAAGGAAAAAAGGATGGTCTCTTCAACAAATGATTTTGGAAAACTGGATACCCATCATGGAAAAGAATGAAGTTGGACCCTTATCTTGAACCGTATACAAAAATTAACTCAAAATGGATTAAAGACCAAAATTTAACACCCAAAACTTAGAAGAAAACAGACTACACTCGCTTCGGCAGCACATATACTAAAACTGGAATGATACAGAGAGGATTAGCATGGACCCTGCGCAAGGATGACAAGCAAATTCATGAAGCATTCCATATTTTTTAAACAAACTAAAAAAAAAGAAGAAGAAGAAGAAGAAAACAGACCATCATAACATTGGATTTGACAATAATTTCTTCACTAAAAGATTAGGCAACAGAAGCACAAACAGATAAATGGGACTATATCAAATGTGAAAACTTTTGTGCATCAAAGGACACAACCAAGAGAATGAAAAGGCAACCTACAAAATGAGAGGAAATATCTGCAAACCATATAATTGATTAGGGGGCTAATATCCAGAATCTATAAAGAACTCCTGCCCCCAGTTAAAATGGCTTTTATCAAAAAGACAAGCAATAATGGATACTAGTGACAATGTGTAGAAAGGGGAACCCTTGTAAACTGTTGATGGGAATGTAAAGAGCATGTTCTGCTATGAAGAACAACATGCAGGTTCCTCAAGAAACTAAAAACAGAACTACTATATGATCCAATAATCCCACTGCTGGGTATATATCCAAAGGAAAGGAAATCTGTATATTAAGGAAATATCTGCACTGCCATGTTTACTGCAGCATTATTCACACCAGCCAAAATATGGAATCAACTTACATGTCCATAAGTGGATGAATGGATACAAAACAATGTGGTACATATACTCAACGGAATATTATTCCACAAAAAAGAATAAAATTCTGTCATTTGCAACAACATGGATACAACTGAAGGACATTATGTCAAGAAGACAAATATCACATATTCTCATTTATACATAGAAGTTAAAAAAAACTGAAGTCATAAAGAGTAGAATGATGGTTATCAGAGACTGGGAAAGGTAGTGGAGCAGGGAGGCAATAAACAAGGGATGGTTAATGGATACAAAAATACAGCTAGATGTGGGCGTTGTGGGAAAGGAAAAATAAGAAAGAAGAAGAAAAGGAAGGAAGGAAAAAGGGAAAAGAAAAAGGAAAGAAAAGAAAATACAGCTAGACAGAAGGAGTAAGATCTAATGTTTAGTAGCACGGTTAACAGGGTGACTACATTTAACAATAATTTACCAATTATTTCAAAATAATTAAAAAAGTAGAACAGGAATGTTCTCAACACAAAGAAATAAATGCTTGAGGTGATGCACATACCAATTACCCTGATTTGATTATTACACATTATACACGTGATGCAAAATATCACCTATACCTTATAAATATATGTACAATTATTATGCATCCATAATAATCGAAAATTTTTAAAGTAAATAAAAAATATAAGGTAAACCTAAGCAAAAAAGAAAAAGAATAAGAACTCCTACAACTCAACAGCTAATGAGCAAAGAGGCCAGGCGCGGTGGCTCGCACCTGTAATCCTAGCACTCAGGGAGGCCAAGGTGGGCAGATTGCTCAAGGTCAGGAGTTCGAAACCAGCCTGAGCAAGAGTGAGACCCCATCTCCTAAAAATAGAAAGAAATTAATTGACCAACTGAACATATATAGAAAAAATTAGCCGGGCATGGTGGCTCATGTCTGTAGTCCCAGCTACTCGGGAGGCTGAGGCAGAAGGATTACTTGAGCCCAGGAGTTTGAGGTTGCTGTGAGCTAGGCTAACGCCACGGCACTCTAGCCGGGGCAACAAAGTGAGACTCTGTCTCAAAAAAAAAAAAAGAAAAAACAAATTATACACATATTCACCTATGTTTATCACCTC
>CAUYRT010056510.1:0-72826 GCA_963574885.1 Lepilemur ruficaudatus
AACCACGACAAGGTCCCTGTCCTGGAAGGGTGACTGTCTGTCACAGGGTCAAAAGCAGAGATGCCCTAGGGAAGTTAAGGAATTGCAACCATCTAGCACGCAGCTCAGGTGGATCCTAACCTGAGGACTGGTGCTGTAGAACTGGGTTCTCTGGGGTCTGCCAGAGGCTTGGGCACCACCTTCATGGCTGAGGCTGCAAAAGTCACTCGGCAGGTACTTCCAGCACCAGGAGGCATGTGAACCTCCAGATACACCATCTGGCTGGGGGTGGGAGAAGCAGGCACTTGCCTGCTGCCTGGGCAGCTGAGTCCCTGATGGTCTGTGACAACAACTGCTCAGTCCCAAAGCCTGTGCCAGGCTGCCTCCTTGGTGGCTACAAGGAGCCTGCCCCCATCTGCTTTCCTGAGCAGGAGGGATGGCCTGTCCTCAGGGTCTGGCCGGCTGCCTCCTCCAGCCCTCGATGAGCACATTTCTCTTTGGGGATTAGAAGCAGGGGCTGTGGCCAGCTCATCGCAAATCTGGTGGGCTGACAGGGGCTGTCCAGGGCCATCCTCTCCGTACAAGGAGGAATCCCAGCGCACTTGTCAAGCTGAGCCTCAAAGGCTCTGTCTGCCTCCTCTGCAGATGCTATGCATTCAGCCTTTTCTTTCCAAATTTCCTCATTATCCACCCCCATGCCCACATTGGGCAGCAGATGTTTCTGTCCCCTGACATCTATGCTCACTTCTTCTCAATGTAACACCTCCATTTCCCTTTGGGGAGCCCCCACTGTCAACACCCGTGGTTCAGGGATGGAAATTTCTGTGACCCAGCCTGGCCAGTCAGAGAACTGAACTGCCCTGGCCACTGTGACTGGTTCAGGAGAGGGCGCAGGACCCAAGCCACTCCAATCAGAGGTCACCTCTGGGCCAGGATCCAGGTGCTCTCCTTACTGATGGGCTCAGGCTGTGAGGACGGATCCTGAAGCTGCTGGCAGCTATCTTGTCACCATGAGGAGAGCAGCCTGCAAGACGAGGACAGGGTTCAGATAATACCTGCATACCCAAGTCCTGGATCACACCACACCTCAAGCCAGAATCTACCCCTGGACTTTGCAGTTACATGAGCCAATATATTCCCTTTTGTGTTTAAGTCAGCTTGAGTTATGTTTTCTGTCCTTTGTAACTAAAGAAGAATTGTGATAAACTGCTTCTGCCAGGGACAGTTTTCTGGGTGCCCAGCACTCCCACAGACTTGCAGGCTACGAGCTGCCACTCTCCCTTCAGAAACTGCATGAGCAGAAATGGACAACGGAATTTACTTCTTCCCACAAAAGCAGTAAGCAGCTACCACCATCTGGACTTCAATTCTAGCTCCTCTTTGACCACAGGGACCAGTCCCCGTGGTGTGAAACTCTGGATGGTGCATACCTTTCAACATCTGCCTTGGGGCCATTTCCAGACTTTCCCTGACCAAATCAGCCTTTCCCCTCTTCCCCCATCTGGAAGGGTCCTCACACCAACCCCACAGCCCCTAGGGGGTTCACCTGAGCCTTCCAGCTCCCGTCTGGGTGTTCACTCTGTGCCTGGCACCGAGCCTCGGCCCACCAAGTTCTCTCCCATTCAACCCACGGGAGAAGCGCTAGCGTCCTCTCCGTTTTGCAGATATCGAGAGAGAGGCCAGGACAGGTGGACTGGCTTGTTCAAGGCCATAGAGCTGGTCCAGGTGGCACAGCCAGATCCCAGCTCAGGCCTGGCAGATTCCAAGGCTCATGTTCTTACCCACTGGACCAGGCTCCCAGCCCGAAATACCATGCTGTGCCTATTTCCCAAGCTAAATGCCAGGACAAGGGGTCTGACGAGTAGACACAGAGTTGAAACTGGGCCTTTCTTTTAACTTGGGGGTCTTTGAGCTTCTGAGGAACAAAATGGCCAAGTCCCCCAGTCGTGGCTGTTGTGACAGTCTTCTCCCCTCCCTGGGCCAGGCTCCTGAAGGGACGTATCCAGGAGAGGGGAGGGACAGCAAGCAGCAGGTGGCATTGCTTTTCTCCCTCTTCACCCCACCATGCAGGACTTTGACTTCTCATGCCTGCTCCCTCCTCTCCACCCACAAGGGGAAAAAAAATGACCAAAACATGAAGAGGAAAAATAAAGAAGGCCCAGCATGGCCACCAACCGACTGGTGACACGATCAACGCGGGGAGCACAAAACTCCTTGCAAACGGAGGGAACCACCTCGACCAAGGCCCTGCACCTGCAGGGAGCCCAGCCCCGCTGCCTTTCCCACCCAGAGTCTGAGTCAGCAGCACAACGCCCTGCATCTCAGTTTCCTTCTCCACCCATTACCAGAATCCACAGAATCCACGTGGAAACTGCCTGTCCCGCTTGGCAAAGAGCAGGTTCTCCCATGTCTAGCTCCGGGAGGAAGAGCGACCTTCTTCTCAGGAAAGGGAAAGAGCAGGCATTTCTATCCCCATTTTATAGACAGCCAAACTGAGGCCCAGAGGAATGTCTGGAACCCACCACTTCAACCGCTAGGCCACAGGTGACTGTGAGCTGGAAGCCCAACTGGAAACGATGCTCGGGCCTGAACATTCCAAGTCTCTCTCCGACACCAACTCCGGGGTCAGTGTACAGCGCACCGAGGGCCCCGCAGATGTGAGCAAGGATGCCAAGAAGAGAAGTGGGTGACGAGAGCTAGGCTGAGGCTTTCCCAGATGAAGGATGGTGAGCCTGAGATTCCTGCATCTTCAGACCCCTGTGGCAAACGGATCCGGGCTCTCAGAAGAATTTAAACCAAGTCCAGACTGTCATCTAAGCCCACGGTAGACCCAGAGAGCTCACAGTCTCAAATGCAGCTTCTGAAGGTGAACGAAGACAGTCAGGGGGCATTTCCTGCAATCACATGACCTCCATGTCTTTCCACTGCCCACCTGTAAAATGGTGACAGTGTGTTATGTCAGTGGTTTTGGGACCGCATGGCCTGGTTCCAATCCTGGTTCTGTCCTGCAGTGGCTGTTTGACCCTGGCAGGTCCCTACCCTGTCCTCGTTGGAGAAAGGAGATAACAACAGTACCCGTCTCCCAGCGCTGCTGTGCCAGTGCACAGGAAGGGGCTGGCACCTGTAGGCCCCCATAGGTGCTGGCAGCCAGCCGCCGATGCCAGCGCAGAGCATGCCTGACCCACGCACGGGATGGGAGAGGGGGGCACGCCAGGCGGAGCGGACACCGTCCCTTGGTGGGAGCTTGCAAGCGCTGCAGGGCAGCTCACAGATCCACACAACTGACTCTGATGACTCTGGCCCAGCCGAGCAGCTGCTCCAGGAAGAAATAAAATATGCTTTGCATACTTTAAATGTTTCACTCATGAAAACTGGCAGGGCCGCCTATCTAAATTGTTTAGCAATAAAGTCACTAACGGGCACCGTTAGAGGTGCTCCCTGCCGGAGCCCGGGCCGGGCAGGGGCGGTGAGGGAGAGCAGGCTGGCCGCCAGGGTGGATGCCGCTGGGGCTTCGAGAAGGCGCCATCTGGGATTTTTCAGAGGGGCACAGGGATCACATCCTGGTGTCCTGATGTGAAATCGGATCCTCCCTCTGGAAGCCAAGCCCCGAGCAGGCAGGGGCAGAGGGGAGGGCCCTTCCGGACTGGGCCGTTTTCCCACACTCTGGGGTGCCCGGGTTTCCAGCCAATCGAGTTAATTGAAAAATTACCTTGGGCTGAGAAAGAGCAGGCCTGGGCCATGCGGGGCTGGCTCACAGGCAACCCCACTCGGTTTCCCGCACGCCTGGACTCCCACAGCCTGCAGCTGCAAGGCCTGGAGGAGCCCTCCGAGCCAGGCACATGTCCCGTGCAATGTCCCAGCAACCTTGGGGGGTGGTATTATTGCCGCTTAACAGATGGGGAAACTAAGGCACAAAGAGTAAGAGGCCTGCAAGGTTTCTTGTAAGAAGCTTTTTAAAAACTTCTTGTGACAAGCTTGCGAAGACAGGCTGCTAGGGAGTCTCAGCCAAGCTCACCTGGGCAGCTTCTTCCTAGGATGCTGTTCTGCGCTGTGCCATGGGGTCACCCCAAGGCCACCCCAACCCCACATCCTAACAAACGTAACCCAGAAGAAAGTGCAGGGTGCAGACCAGCTGGCAAGGCAGGCGAGAGGCCTTCTGCCCTGCCTAGCACAAGACGGCGCCTCCATGCACAGGAGGCTTCGCTACGGGCTGGTATTGCTAAGCTGAATGTAGTGCTTTTAACTCTTTCCTCAGAGTGCTCTCACTTCTATTACGTTGAAGTCCCAGCTCCCTGAGAGGATTACAACGGTGAGTTTTACTGTCCTTGGTAAGGGCAGCCAACCCTAAGGCCCAAGGCCTAGCCAGGTCACACAGGGAGCCTGGGGTGCAGGGAGGCCTGAGCTCAGGGCCCACCTGACTCTGTCCCCGGCCCGTCCCTCCCCACTGCACAGACACCCTGCAGGCCAGGCTAGAGACACCTATCCGGGCTCTTCTGCCCATTCCTGTCCTCCTAGGACCCCTGTCTATTCACAGGGCCGGGGGCTCACAATTCCAGAGTGGTCCGTCCCCACTCCAGGGGGCTCCATGGTCATGGCTTCTGCAACCAAGTAGGAGACCAACAGGGCCCCCCACAACTGTGTCCCTTCCCACCAGGCCACAACCTTCAAGAAAGAAAGGAACCACGCCGGTTAGCAACACACCCACATTTCACGTGGGGAGTTTCAGCAACGCAGTCTACGAACCAAACATATAATCAAGACACAGAAAAATGTGAGTTTTTTGTTAGGGGAGCATACGGGATGAGGAGGAAAACTCAAGTCCCCGAGTCACCGTTACGTCTGAGGACAGAATTTCTTCCCCCACAGGAAAACTGGCACGAGCTGGACGCCGACTTCCAGTTTTGACACTCACTGGGCACCTCGTCTGGGAGGCGGCGTAATGTGGAAACACATCTCCGGGCAAGGTGGTCTGAGTCTGAGTCCCAACCACTTGCTAACCAAGGGACCTTGAGCAAGTCACCTCACCTCTCTGTGCCTCGGTTCTCTCATCTGTACGATGCGGTAACAGTGCCTGTCTCACAGGGTTGCTGTGAGGATTAAATGACGGGCTGGACATAAAGAACAGTGCTGGGCACATGGCAAGTGCTGTATACATTTCGGTCATTTTCCTTCCTGCTTCTCCCTTGAAAGCCACTGCCTTCTGGTTGTGAGACCAGCCCCTGTCCAGCTGCCTGGGACTTCAGGGACTTCTGGAATCTCCTGGCCCAAACCCCCAGGTAGAGCATTCTTTGCTGAAATGTCTCCAGAGTGGGGCTTACAGCGGCTGGGGGCTGACTGCTGGGAAGTGGCCCATGGGATCTCATCTGGAGGCTTGGGCACCATTTTGCTACTGTCCCCCTGGCTTCCTGCCGTTTATGGGCTGAAAAAGGTAGAGATGTGGCTTTAATTCCTGCTCTGAGCAGTCGCTGACGTCCCACCAAATGGTTCCCTTGTCTGGCCAGCTCCACCAACAACTCAACAAGTCAAACGCTGTTTCCACTCTGCATGCCGCCTCCAGGGAGAGCAGAGGAGAAAACTATTCCAAAAATGTAAATTGAAAAAAAAAACCAAAAAAAAAAGAAAAAAAAAACCCTGGCTCTCCACCCCCACAACACACACACACACACACACACACACACACACACACACACAGCTTGATGGAACACAAGACAACGTCCCAGCACTGTGGTCTTAAAAACAAGTAGGAAGGCAAAAAAGGAATGTAGAATTTTCACCAGTGGTGACCAGCTCCCAGCCTGCCTTTCTTGGAGGATTACATAATGACCCTGCCAACCCAGACAAGGAAATCTCTTGCAAAGAACATATCATCCTTCCAGGTCCTTCCTCCCGCAGCAGCCAGGAATCGTGAGCCAGAGCACCTATCGGAGCCGGCGCACCCTGACCCACGCCTGAAGCCCAAGAAGTGCCCGTTGAACTACAGCCAGCTCAAGGCACAAGCCTGGATTAGAGGAGGATTAGATGAGGCCAAAGCCCCCCTAGGACTGCACTCTTCGGGCCAGAGATGCTTTCATGACCAAACATGATTTTCCTTGAAGCTGCCCCTACCCCTGCATCTCCCAGGAGAGAATGACCCCAACTAGGGAAGAGCAGGTTCCCCAGGTCTGGCTGCTGCGGAGTCAGAGTCCAGCCTGAATAAAGGGACACATGGCAGCAAGCACAGGACTGATTGCCAACAGCTGGGAGCAGGTCGGAAGCTCTTCTTTCAACTGTATGTTTTACTGTTGTGAGCCGGGCTTCTCCTGCCCTTCTCACTTGAGCTGAACTTCTGGATTTTCCCTCTTTCCCTCCCCACTCCACAAACCTCAAACCATAGACACCCCTGAACGTCTGGGCCCTAGGCTGGGGACCTCTTTCCTGACACATCTGCAATACTCTCGGTCACTCGTGGCTGCTTGAGGGGGAGGAGGACAGATGTTGTACCCTGGGTCATGTGTACCCTGGGCGTACAGGACTGGCGGGGGTGGGGATATAAGACAAAACAAGACACATAAACACAACTTGTGATCCTTAAAAACTGCTTCCACGCTTGGACACAGCAGCAGAAAATAAGCCAACTGAAGAAGTCACTGTCCTAATCAGGAGCAGGTGTTCGCGTTGTAACTCGACTTGGGACAAGAAAAAGCCGTGTGTGGGCTTGTTGCCATGTCTCTCTGGAATTGCAGGCTGATCACCAACCAGGCCAGCGAGGTCACCCCGCCTCCAGCGAGGGACGGCCCAGAGCAGCAGACATCCCAGGAATCCAGAGAAAAATTGATGTGAGCTCTGGTTACTCTCTAGTCCTGACGCCTGGCACAATGAAGCCCAGACCCGGGAGGCCAGGGAACACGAAGACAGGACAGCAGCCCTCTGGTCCTTTGCTGGTGAATGGACAGCATGGATTTCAGCAGGACCAAAGAGTTTTCAGCTAAGATCCTTTCAGCTGTCACGGCAATTAACTCAGGATAACTCTGGTGCCCAGGAAATCCTCCCTGCTCCTGATCTCTGGAGAAAGCTATAAATCTCCCTCTAAATTGCCCTTTTCTCTGTATGCAGACCTACAGAAAGCTAACTCTGGGTAAGTGGGGGTGAAAAACAGATTCCGCGACCCAGGCTGGCCTGGAAGGCAGGCTGCTGATTCAAGTTAAACACTCCCAGGCAGAGAAATGCAATCTCGTTTTTCAATGGTCCACATTTAATGTCTTGTTTTCTCTCCACCTTCACCCTCCTCTTTTTCCCCCTGAGTCCTAGTAGAGACTGAGCACCCTCCTCTTTTTGTAATCTCTTGGCTACATGGAAATGTTCACAGGACTCTCTTGTCCAGAGGCAGGTACTGTTTATTTGGCCATGGACACTACTCACAGACCCCAAAAGCAGCATGTGTACTTGTCACTGACTGTCTTTGGGTTCCTTTTGACTTAAGAGCTGTCAGCATTGGGGTAGGGGTGCAGGGCAGCCTGCAGAAAAGGGGAATGGCACCGCATTCTACATGCCCAGCCTGGCCCCGGCTCCTGCGCTAGCCCCACCCACCCTGATGGCATCCCGCCGTCATTTCTACCTGCCCCTCCTTGCCTGCTCCCAGAGGGGCTGCCGGTGTCTTCAGGCTCCTGCCGAGTCCTTCTAAACAAGGACTTCCAAGAGGGCCAGGAAAGCACAGCTCAGTCTGGGGAACATTTTTCACAAGAAGGCTGTGGCTCCAGCAGCCCTTCCTCCACCCTCACAAAGGGCTCCTAGCGGGGGACAAGAGATCGAAGGGTGGCCAAGCTGGGCAGATCAAGGCCAGATGTCCTGTGCTCCCACCCACCCCGCACCATCTACTCTGCCCTGGCTGGGAGGAAAGACGCCTGGAGAAATGAAGCTGGTCCACCTGCCACGGTGGCTGCTGTCTTACAACAGAGGGGTCATCATGCCGGGGAAATAGATTTAGTGTGTAAGATCTTCAAATGGTAGGACACGAGCCACAGGGTGGATGCCTCCATGAGGCTGATGTTTGGCTCAATATAAAGGTGAGTGAATGCTTAAAACGAATCAAAAGTTGTAGGGGCCGCCTGGAGAGGAAGTGAGTTTCTAATCCCTGAAGACATTCAAGCTCAGGAGGAACACCTGCACGGGACATTGTAAGTCAGTCTGTCCCCCTTACCCTGAATAATTCCCCAACTATGTCCCCATAGTCCCAGGAAGGAAGCAGCTCTGTATACCTAGTACCCAGCCCACCCCTACGGAGGCAGCTGATTGGGCCAGGAGGGTCACCAGATCCACCGTCTGCCAAACCTTATTGGTTAAGCAGGAACCAATCCGATTCTGTCTCCCAAGCATGTTTTTATTTTCAAATTTTTTTTTTTTTTTGCTGGAAATCAAACATCCTAACAGACTCTCTAGCATTTAAGAGCTTCAGTTAAATGCTCTGAGGGGAGGCTGGCTGGGTGGAGGACACTTCCGAGGCTGCGGAGGGCGTCAAGCCCTAGGACTTCCCTAAGGTCAGCTCAGGCTCCCGCTGACTGTGGGGTCACACAGCCTGTGCTCCCCTGCACCAGCCTGGTACCACTGCTCAGCACAGTGCTGGGTCCGGACCCTGAGCCATGGAGAACAAAGCGAAAAGCACAGTCACCGTCAAGGCTCTTGATGTCCCAACAGGCAGAAGCGTGCCCAGGGGCACACACCTCATGTACGCAGAGCCCACCCCATGAAACGGCCCTCCCATACAGTGCGAACCATATGCTCAATAAGCACTTCATTATCTGCAATCCGTTGCATTCCCTACAGTATTTAAGATGGTTTATCAATAAAGAGGCAGCTCCACTTAGTAAGTACCTGCTGTATACAGGCCCTGCAAGACAGGTACCACTGCTCCCATTTTACAAGACTAGGAAACTGAGGCTCAAAGGAGATTAAGCAGCTTGCTCAAGCGTCTCCCATGTGGGCTTCTCACAGTGCACAAGATTCTGACAAACTGCTGCCGGATGCCCACCTCTCAGCCGGAGAGCAAAACCCTGACAGATGCTAACTCCAAAGGCTTCTCCCCAGCAAGTCCTCAGCCTGCCCCGTGTGCTTTGTCTCTTACTGATCATTTACTCTGGACTTGTCCGGCTTGGGCATCTCTCTGGGATTCCTGTAGCATTCAGCACCCATTTTGGTACAGAACTGATGCAAATGATGTTTACCAAGCACCTAGCGTGTGCCAGGCACCATGCATGCATCATCTTCTCATTTAATCTCCACAAATCCCTACTAAATAGGGCTGGCACCCCCAATTTACAGATGAGGACACAGGCCCATAGGGTCTCCACCACTGGAAGGATCTGCACCCAGACAGTCTGACCCATGGCCCTAAGCACTTAGTACAGGGTCTCCAATATCCCCACACTCAGAGCCCTGGATCTGTGTACTTGTGCTAGCTCAGCGAGGGGCGCGCACTCTCCTACATGGCGCTGATGTGCCCGAAACCAGTGGTCCCCAACCTTTTCGGCACCAGGGACCGGTTTCATGGAAGACAGTTTTTCCACAGAAGGAGGAAGGGAGAATGGTTTTGGGATGATTCAAGCGCATCACGTTTACTGTGCAGTCAAACCTCTCTGCTAATGATGATCTGTACTTACAGCTGCTCCCCAGTGCTAGCATCACCACCTCAGCTCCACCTCAGACCATCAGGCATTAGGTTCTCCTAAGGAGCTGCAACCTAGATCCCTCACACGTGCAGTCTGCAGTAGGGTTCAAGCTCCTCTGAGAATCCAATGCCACTGCTGATCTGACAGGAGGCGGAGCTCAGGCAATGGGGAGCAGCTGTAAATACAGATGAAGCTTTGGTTGCTCACCTGTTGCTCACCTCCTGCTGTGGGGCCTGGTTCCTAACAGGCCGCAACCAGTTCCAATCTGCTGCTTGGGGTTTGAGGACCGCAGCCCTAAATAACACCAAGCACAGAGGCAAGCCAACTGTGTCTGTTAAGGTCCTACCTTCCTGGGCTGCCCACTCCCTGCTCTGCTCTGAGAAGGTGGCATCTGCCTCTCTGCCAGGTATGGATTCAAGTCTCCTCTAAAGGGGATCAATCAGTGTTTTCCAGAGAGACGGCCAAGCTTCAGACGCAGGCTGGAAAATTGGACTCCCACTGGGAAGGCTGAGAGGAGCCAGATGCCGTCTGGAGTCCCCAAAGCACCAGCTGCTGCCACAGACCTCAGTGAGCTCAGCTCTATCAGGGATGAGCCAGGAGGCCGGTGATGGGGACATCACAGCACTTACGCAGGCCCACGAGGGAGCAGGGACACGGGGGTGGGCGGTGTTCAGTCAACCCAACCCAGGCCCCATCCTCAGGAAGCTGACAGATCCAGGGGGCCTCCCACAAGCCTGCCTGGGACATGTGTGCTCCAAGAAGGATGGGAGGGAGAGAGGCGGAGGGGACATGGGTTTTTTATGACCACGAGGTTAGGGAAGGAACCATAGAGTGGCAACTGTTTAGATGGTCCTTGAGGACCAAGGAGGAAGAGAAAGAATGGACAATTAATAGAAGAGAAAACTGGGCTCCTTGATTGTACTAACAGGACCTGACCCACAGTAGGTGCTCTAAGAAAATCTGCACAGTAATCGACCGACAGGGTGTACAAGGCTTTCCTACGATCCCACGGCACCTGGCATGGGGCACAAACACACATGTGCTAAAGGACTCGCCCCGCATTCTGCGGGACTGCTCTCCGGTGCACCACGCTCTGATGACACATGCGGATGGCAATGCAAGGACTCTGCAGAGAGGCTGGAATGAGCCAGAAAGGCTGAGGAAGGGTTAGAGGCCCAGGACGGGAGGAATGTGGACTTAGTACCGGGCAGGGAGATAGGAGAAGGATGAGCTAGAAAGGCGTAGGGTGGGACAGCGAGGGTGAGCTCCTCCACAGGAGGCGGAAGGGGACTGTCCTGCATTTGCAGTTCCTCGTACCAAACCGAGTACAGAGCAGGCACTCGTGCCCGCCAAGCAGATGAATAAGGACTCTTTTTGGATCTGGGGAGAAGATGAGGGAGGGTATCTTTCCAGTTGAAGTTTAGGGTTCTAGACAGAAAAGCTCCTCTTGCAGAACGGGCCACAAGAGCAGGGCGCATCCCGCTCAGCCATCAGTGCCCGGCACCCCGTTGGGGCCCGGTAAGTATTTCTGGAATGATTGATGAAGTGCGCACGTGGGCACGGGTAACAGAATGAAGAGGGGGTCAGCTGGAATCTGAGCTGTGCTGGTCAGCACACCGTCCCTCAGTGCTTGCAGGGCGGGAAGGATAGATGTGATCAGTGAAGCTGGAAGCGGGGAGGGGCAGGCAGGTGATGCCCTAGCTGCTGGGAGGGCGGAGGGGTCACTTCCTATACAGCAAAAGCAGCTGAGTGTGGCTGGCACAGCAGAGCAGGACACTGGTGACCCACTGTCCCAGTTTGCCCAGGACTGAGGAAGTAGCCCACGATGTGGGACTTTCAGTGCTAAAACCAGGAAAATCCTGGGCAAAACAGGACTAGCTGGTCACCCTAGGTACAGGTCTGCCCTCGCCAGCCTCCTAACAGGAACAAGATCCCCGATGGTGCCAACCGCATTTCTAAAGTGCCTCAGAGTACACAAAGCACTTCCACGTCTGAGCTTGTAAAGCAACCACAAATCTGTGAGCCGAGTGGGCTGGCACTGTGACCTCATTTCACAGGTGCAGAGGGCGAGTGACCCCCACAAGGACCCACAGCAGGTAAGCAGCAAAGCCAGGGCTGATGTTCCGCTCCACATGCACTGGGAAGGCATTAAACAGCGAAGCGCCGTCTGCTGAGCACAGCTGTGGGCTGGGCTGACGTCCTCCAGGCCTGATGGACGCACAAGGAAGCAGCAGAGGCTCTGTCCCTAGGAGCGGGCTTGGAGGCTCCAGGGAAATGGGCCCATCTGGCCCTCTGCTCCTCTGAGATTCCGGCTCTGGGGGAGCAGGCGGCCACCACTTGGGATCCTGGGGGAGAGGATGGGCAGGGCACTACCGGCCACTGTTGCGCCTGCCTCCCCAGCATCACCATCACGGCTGTCCCTTGGGTAAGGCCAGATCTCCGAAGGCCCTTGTGAAAGGCAGACAGACTATCTAGCGACACCCCCAGCAGCCCCTAGGCATGGAAGGGGCAACCTGCTCTTGGCAGCTGGGGAGGGAACAGGCCAGGGTACAGGAGGACGGGGAAGGGGAGAGGGAGGAAAAGGGGAAAATTGTAAGTGGAAGGAGCAGCCTTGCTCAGTGATGGGTTTCACACTGTGGCTGCATCAGCGTCACCTGGGGGGGACTGCTGCCCCTCCCCCCACTTTCTGATTCTGCAGGTCTGGGGCAACAGAGAATCTGCATTTCCAGCAAGACCTCAGGTGCTGCCGACGCGCAGGTTCTACAGCACATCTCGAGAACGGCTGGCCCAGCTCGTGTGCTTATGGGGGTGGGGGCAAAGGCACAAAGGGCACAGTTGGCCACTGGAGGCTGGGAAGACCCATGGAAGTAAAGGCGGCAGGCGCTGGAGGCCTTGGTCCTCCAACACAGAGTGGGCAGCATCACCAAGGGTGGGGATGACATTTAAAATGCAGATTCCTGGGCCCACTCCCAGGCATTTTTGATTGTCCAGGCCTGGTAAGGGGTCCAGGAAATGACACAGAAAAATGACTACAGAAGCTCCCAAGTGATTCTGACACAGGCAGTCCAGGGGCCACACAGAGAGGCATGTGGCCCTAGGGGAAGACGGTGGAGAAACAAACATCCCAGGCTTCCTGAGCCATGACAGGCCACAGAAACGCTCATCAGCACCATGCCCTGACTGACAGCCAGCTCTGATACTAGCCACATGTGGCCTTTGACAACTACATAAAAGTTTAAAACTCAGTTCTTCAGTCCTACAAGCTACATTTAAGTCCAAAGTCTACCCTCCTACACAGTGCAGATACAGAACATCCCCATCTTTGCAGAAAGTGCTCCCAGACAGCAGTGGGCTGGAGAGATCACACTGTTGTCTGCCTCCGCTTCCCTGTCTATACAAAGGGACTCCTTCTGGTCATTCCCAGGGTGGGTGCCTGACAGAGGAAAGACACTGCCAGGGCAGGCATCTCTACCCCACTGTACCCTGGCGGGGAAGGAGCCCGGCTCAGCAGGGGAGGCACCCGAGTCTGCCCTGGAACCCGAAGAGGGCCTCTACCCCTGCAGAGGGGACATCAGGGATGCAAACTTGCCTCTTGATCGATGCTAGTGCAGCCAGAAGGGCCTGGAAGGAGCACAGGGTGGCTGAGGGCTGGCGCTATGGAAATGCAAGCCCTGCAAGCCCACCCTGGCTGGGGGAGGTCTAAGGGAATGCCACAGAGGCCATCCCCAGATCAGCAATGACCTCAGCTTGGGTTAGATGTTTGAAGCCAGCAGACAGCAAGGAATACTCACAGTGCGCAGGTGACTGCAGAGCCACAGACCCAACTGGTCCACAGCCCTCAGCTGAGAGGCGAGATGGAGGTGGTGTTTGAGGCTGGGATGAGGAGGACACGAAGCTGAGCACTTAGATGGGATGCAGCGTCAGCACCCATCACAACCCCAGGCTGCAGGAGTCTTCTGTGATACCCTGACCAGGCACACCCAGTCCCTGCCTGATGCCTCCAGTGCTGGAGGACTCGACTCACTGACTCCCAGCGCAGCCCATCCCATTGCTGGACAGAAAATCTCTCTCACAGTGAAGTGTGAAAGGTTGTCTCCCTGTAACTTCTAAGCAGCAGGGTGCCCCAGTGCACTCCAGCCTGGGCAACACAGCAAGACCCTGCCCCCTCCTCCACAAAAAATGATGCATGATAGCATCAGAGACAAAACAATGTGCTGGTTTTAATCACTAGAAAGAGATACCTAAATTTATTTACTCCCCAAACCTTCCTGGGCAGATCCCTGGGGCAAGGTGTGGTCCTTAAGCTTAGCAGTCACAAATATAACATGAAAAACAAACTTATAAAAGCCCAAATCATTCCCTTTTAAAGAAAACAGCTACATCAAACACAAACACAAACAGACAAAAATGATTCATCATCATAGCCAGGCGTGGTGGTAAACACCTGTAATCCCAGCTACCGGGGAGGCTGAGCTACAGGCAGGAGGATCGCCTGAGCCCAGGAGTTGGAGGCTGCAGTGAGCTATGATCCTACCTTGTGAATAGCCATTGTGCTCCTGCCTGGGCAACACAGTGAGACCCCGCCCCCTCCTCTACAAAAAATGACTCATGATAGCACCGGAGACATAAAAATATGCTGGCTTTAATCAATGGAAAAAGACATCTAAATTTATTTCTTCCCCAAACCTTCCCAGTACACCTGTGAAGTGGCCTGTTTTAAAGGAAGGGTAAGAAACACTGGGGATTAAGCATCCAGGACAGGGTATCTCCAGGTGTGGTTCCAGGACCATCCAGGTGGGGGTAGGGACGGGCCGTATGTTAGAAGTGCAGGGTCCTGCGACTACTGTGCGAGTCCACTTGGAGGTGGCACCTGGCTCAGGCTAATGCACAGAGACAGAAAGTAGGATGGTGGTTGTCAGGGGCTGGGGAGGAGGATGGAGAGGGACTAAAAATGGGCAGTTTCTGTTCAAGGTGATGAAGAAGTTCTGGAAATGGAGAGTGGTAACAGTTGTGAATGTACTTAATGCCACTGATTGGACATCTAAAAATGGCTAAAATGGTAAATTTCACATTATGCATACTTTACTACAATAAAAAAACACACAAAAAAGAAGGGCAGGGTCCCGAAGAGACCTCCACTCTGGATCTACTGAATCAATGGCTGAGTTGGGCCCCAGAATCCGCATTTGAGCCCCTTGATGCCAGGGCACAGCCCCCTGTTGGCTGCCTGTGCAGGGGAGGGCCACAGACAGAGTCTTCTCCCGCTCCCCAGGCCCCTTGGCTTCCCTCTCTGAAGCATATGAAGAACAGGAAACCCCCCACATGGCGCTGACACACCTGGCACAGGTGAGATGCCAAGAGGAAGCACAGGTAAGCGCTCAGAGGAATGGGTCTGTCACGTAAAAAGCATTAGGGCCAACAATAAAAGGGGCCCAAGATGGGTGAGGGGGCCAGGGAGCCTGGAAGAACAGGCCCCACCAGTGGCTTTGGGGACAAGCCTTAAGAATCTGGTGAATCACAGGACAAGAGTTTGGTCTCCTCTGTCTCCTTAGCACCTGGACCAGTGGCTGGCTCCTCCGTGGGGCTGAAGCAGACAGACATTCTGGTTGAAGGCAAGGCACAGGAATGCTGGTGATGGCCTGGGGCATGGAGCAGGGCATCTGAGCAACCTCCACCCCAGCCTCGCCCTGGCTGCTCTCTGAGCACAGGACAGAGTTGTAAGCCCACGAGCCTGAGTCTGAGAAATGCTTGTGCTTCTGCTAGATTCTGGGAACAAGTGCCCAGGTAGGGCACAGAAAAGAAGAAAGCAGGATTTAACTAGGACGTCCATCTACCTTACTGTCCACTTGGGGACACCGTGGGCATGGAAAGGACGCAGCTAATGCTTATACCAGGGCATGGGGTAAACCAGTGTGAGTGGCCTCCAGCTTCTCACTCTAAAATTAGCCCAGTCCCAGAAAGGCAAAGGGCAGAGGTTCTCCAAGTCTGCTCTGCGGAATCCTTTTATCAAAATCACCCAGGGTACCTGATAAAAATACAGATTCCTGGGTGGGGGAGCCCGAGAATCTGCATAGTAGCACACATCCCAGACCCCTGCGGTCCAAGTCTGAGAACCTCCTTGAGTGGGTCAGAGGGGGAGAGGGAAGAGGGTAAAGAGTGAAGTCATTCCTGTGCTTTTAGAAGTTTTCACATTTGACCCAGGAAATCTGACCTCAGGTGACACCTTAGAGTATGGTCCCTTCCCTGCCTCAGGCCTCAGTTTTCCCACCTAGTAGAGGGAGCAGGTTGACCACCCCTGCTGCGGTTTCCTTTTTAGGGCTCTGCATTCTAGGTTCCCCAGTGGCCAGGGTGTGACCTCCTGTCGGGGCCAGCCTGCCTCTTTGGACTGTGGCGGGGCAGGGGCACAGTCTCCTGGAGACAGAGACCCAGAGACCGGCTCTGGGCCCAGAGGCCCTCACTCCCAGCCACTCTAGCTGATTGGGGCCAGTGTGCCGGAGATGCCAGGGAGAAAATCCCATGACTCTCCACATCTCAGCCTCTGCTCTTGCCCTGGGAGCCTGGGGAATCGCCAGCTGACAAGGAAAGCACAGGAAGAAGAGTCCCGGGGAAGGCAGCGCGCGGGCCTGGAGCAGCCACACGCGGCAGCCGGCACGACCTCTTTCGGCCTCAGTGGTCTCAGCTGTGAGATGGGGAGGACAGCGGCTGTCTTACAGGAACGGGGCTCAACGGGAACGTGTGTGACCAAGCGCTCGGCTCCTGGTCGGCCGTCACTAAATGATTCCTCAACATTAACAGGACCCGACCAAACTAAAATCCATATTGTCTCCTGCCCAGGCACAGCGAACTTCAAAGCTGGGGGCACCCTGGCAGGGCCGGGCTGCGAGCTGAGGGAATAAGGCATCCAGGGAACAGCAGCTGTTGTTTGTACTCTCCCCAGCCCCCAGGGAAGCTTTCTGAAGCTTCTGTACAATTAAAAGGTACTGAGCACACTCAATGCCTGTGATAAAGTTACAGCCCAAATGGGTTGGGAGCCTGAGCCAGCCTCCAAATCCGGGCAGCAACAAAAGATGAGGCCGTTGGCACCTGCGGATCAGCCTCCAGGTGCCAGGTGGTGGGTGTTTCCCAACATGGTCCCCGAAGTCCAGCACGTAGACCAAGGACCGCCACCAAACAGAGCCCACCAGCACTCCCTCACCTCAGCCCAGACCCAGTATCACCCAGTTCAGGGCCAGGACATCAGGTGAGACTCACCTACCTGTCACACTCTTCCGACTATGAACTTCCTCCAGATCTGGGGCTGCTGCAGCCCCGGATGGGCTAACGCCATTTGGCGAGGGCTCCGAGGAATTGCCATAGCCAGCATCCTCTAGCTGGCCTCTCTTGAAGGCGTCCAAACAGCAGATGAGAGAAAGCCTGAGGTCCCCATTTTCATGGAGGCTGCCACAAGGAGTGCAGAGGGGCTGGTCCTTGTGAACAGGAGGCCACCCCGCCTTTCCGTCTCCCTGACACGCACTCATCTGGCGCCCACAACATAAAGTGCATTTACAGAGAGTAAATCCGGTAAAATAGCTACACACAGGCACACACCTTATAACCATGCCTGCTCTCTGGAGTGTTTATAGCCCTTAGTGACTCACAGCAAACACGGGATCCCCACGGTGCTGGCTTCGGCCAGCGTTAATGACACGTGGGGTGTGCTTATCTGCTGGGGCTAAAATCTGTTTACATGCAAACACACCTGATTTTCCATTTTTGTCTGCTTGCTATGTTATGGCTGAGAGAGGCCAAGTCCAGAGCGTGGGTGCTATTTTCCTCTTAAGATGATTAAAAAGAGAACGCGGTCTCCTTCCTCCAGAATAGCCAGAGGGGCCTGGCAAATCGTCCAGTGAACTCAACTGGAGTATTACAAAGAACACAAAGGGCGCTTCAGGACCACTGCGGAGGCTTCCTGGGGACTCAGAAGGCCAACAAGCAATTTTCCTCCACAGTCATCTGTTTGAGCAAATCTCAAACATTACAAACTGCAAAAATAAAAAAATATATATGTATCATATATATTTCACACCCATATGCACACACTTCCAGTTCTTTAGACTCTGGATAAACAGAAAACGCCCCTCCTTCCTTACAGCACGGAAAGCATTGGGCTCCATAGGTATGAAGGATGCTAATCATACGATTCCTGTCCAATCTCCTGTAACTCTGAAGTAGGTAACCTGATCCCTGTTTTAACTTGCTTGCAGGCACACAGCTCGTGAGGAGGAGAGCTGATGAATTCAAGCCAGCGTGTGTTTGATTCCAGAGCTGGGGCCTCGTACCCACTACAGCGTGCCGCAGGCCCTGGCAGAAGGATGAAATTCAGTCCATCTCACTGAACCACAAAGTATGGAGTATGCCACCCAAAGTATGGAGGGTGCCGGGCCACAGGCTGAGCCCTCCCTTGGGAAACCAATCTGAGCAGTGGCTTTCACTCCTGATATCCGGCACAGCCAAGCCCCTCAACTTCCACCCTGCTCTGCTAGCCAAGGATGCTCACACTAAACCCACCACTGCATCCTAGTGGGCAGCTTCCTAAAAGCATCCCTAATTCCAAGGAGTGGAGATTTAATCTCAATCAATCCCAGCCGAAGTCCTTTTCAGAAAGGATAACAGAAAGCTGACCTCATGCTGAAACTGCTAACGGCACAAAGATAAGCAAATGCTTGAGTTGCTTACAATAAGGAATGTCAAAGAGAGGACAGATTTTTTTTTTAAAGGATAAAGGTTTAAAGTAAAGAGGATCTGAAACAATGTGGGTTTACTTTGTTTTCTTTTCTTTTTTTGAGACAGAGTCTCACTCTGTTGCCCAGGCTAGAGAGCCGTGGCATCAGCCTAGCTCACAGCAACTTCCAACTCCTGGACTCAAGCAATCCTCCTGCCTCAGCCTCTTAAGTAGCTGGGACTACAGGCGTGCACCACCATGCCCGGCTAATTTTTTCCATATATTTTTAGTTGTCCAGCTAATTTCTTTCTATTTTTTTAGTAGAGACGGGGTCTCACTCTTGCTCTGGCTGGTCTCGAACTCCTGAGCTCAAACGATCCGCCCGCCTCCGCCTCCCAGAGTGCTGGGATTACAGTCGTGAGCCACCGCGCCCAGTCCTACTTTCTTAAGATCAACACAAGGTCTTTCCAATTTTGAGGTCTACAATCTGGGATAAATTCCTGGCTGTGATACACACTGGCTGTGACCTTGGGCAGTTTACTCAGCTTTTCTAAGGACCAGCTTCCCCGTCTGCGGATGGGATTAACAACTGCCCCACCCCGGTTGCTGGGAGGACCCAGGCAGACAAAGCATTGTGTCTAGTTAGCACCACGACTGGCCTGCAGCGCTGGGAGCCAGTACACAAAGATACACAAGTGCCCTGGTCTCCTCGTCCGTAGGTTTTATGTGGGGGCAGGGGAGGGACAGGAAGTGAAAGAACACAAATGATGATAGTAAATAAATAAAAGGCAGACGGTGTCAAGAGGCAGGAGAAGGCTCTGGGGCTTTTTGAGGGGGGGCACAAGAGCCTAACGGGGCCGATGAGTTAGGGTTCAGCTGGTTCAGAAGTGGATCCATAAAAGCGCCTAGTCTACAAACACACTCATTTCCCACCATCTTTTAAAAAACAACTTGGTTCCTTTAGCTGATCGGGAAAACCCTCTTGCCTTAAAAACTCAGCACTCACACACCTCGCTTCATTCTCAAGCGTGTTCTTTCTCTCCAACCACCCTACCCAAACGCCATACGGCACCTACTCCCATCATGCTCACTCCTTCCCTGGCTTGCTTTTTCTGCATAGCACTCAAACCCTCCCCGGACATATCCTGTGCAGATTTGCCTACTGGAAATCTCCTCCCACAGAATATAAGCTCCATGGAAACAAGGGCTGCAGTTGTCTCCTTTGCTGCCATATCCCTGGTAGCGACGACAGTGCCTGGCCTGGAGTAGATGCCCAAGAAATGTGTCCAAATGAACAAACAAAAGATCGAAGGACTCGATTCATGTTCACAGCTTAAGAACCCTCAGTAAGCACCTGGTTCACTCTGTGGGGGCTCTGGAATGATCCGCCCTTCAGATGGAGTTACTCCCATCACACCAACAGGGCAACTGAGTTGTGCAGCATCTCAAGGTCAAACAGAATCTAGGCAGAAGCAGGCGTGGACTGTGCAAGCATCCAGTGTCTGCACCTCCTGCTCCAGCCAGTGGTCGACTCACCCTGGCATCCAGAGCTGTCACCATCACAGGGCCCATCACCCCACTGGTCTCAGGACACCCTCCCCGAGCAACGTCAAGGTGTCCAGGCCTCCATCCCACCAAGCCAGTGTCCCCTCTCCCATTCCCCTTCCCCACACCTCTGAAACTGCCAATTCCCAGACTCTCGGGTCTAACAGGGCACCTCTTTCTGCTCCTTAAACTGAGTAGCGCATTCAACTTGGGACCAAAGTGCTGACATTCTACGGCGAGTCACCTCACAGGCTGGCTTAAACATCTATTTCAGAAACAATTTCAGCTTGCAGTTCTGAGCAAACAGTTCCCATCTCCCTCCCAGAGGAAAACCCCTCTTAACAGCCAATGGATTCAGAAACCATTTCCCTGATGGGTGGTCCTCGATGCCTGGCCATCATGGACGTTCTCAGAAACTCCATTTGGTCTTTAAGAACCATTCACTAGAAAAGGGTGAAGGGTAGTGGGGTAGAGAAAAGGCAAAACTTCCTTGTTTAGCTGCTGTTTTGGTCCCACTTCACACCAGCGATGACATCTGTCAATCAGGAAAGGAGCTCTCCAATGCTCGCTCCCCTAAAAGTGACTCCCCATGAGGGCTGCAGGAATAACCACCACCCCCGACTTACGAGACAGGCGTCAGCTACACCGTGTCATTAGGATATTGTTACTGTGAACACACAAATGGAGTCTATATAGACACAAAGTAAACAACTGTATCTTCACCCCGCCATCTTCTGTACGTGTTTACATAATAACAAATTCCACTGACACAACACTCAGCTTTGGATCACTTAAGTATTTTACAAACAAGACAAGAGTCATCTGGACAGAGTTCATGAGGGTGGAGACGGAACAATAGATAGCATCACAACCTAATGGGAAACTGAGGCAGGGGACACAGGGAAGTAATCAAGCAAGCGTGTAATGACAGAAGCAGCTGAGGACTACCATTCATTAAGCATTTATGATGAACTAGGCAAGGGACTTTATAGACATCATCTTTTGAATGACAAATCATTACTTGATACTATTATTACTATTATTATTTCTATGGCACAGATGGGTAAACTAAGTCTCAAAAAGACAAAGCGGCTTGCCCACCTGTGTACTCTGGGCATCCGTGCTCTGTTTCACATCAACCTGTCTTGGACTTGCACTGCCAGGTGAAACTTGGGAGAAGGTGGGACAAAGTGAGACTCCCACACCGGACGGAGAAATACTTTGCCCTGGCACCAGCAGCCGCATTCCATCTTCTGGGGACACCAACATAGGCAAAGCAGGAATTAGGGGGCCTTGCTGCTGGCTTTTTCTCATAGGAAAGAAATAATTATTAGGTCAGTAAGCCCCTGTGTTCCCCAGCTGCTGAGCATGCTGCTTGGGGAGGGATTCCAAGGCTTTGGAGTGCCACAGACAAAATCTGAAATTCTAACTCCAGGCTTAGGACTGTGGGAACTTGGGCTACAGGCTTAACCTCTGGGCTCTTCTGCTCTCACCTGTATGGAGATAACACAGCCTGACTCCCTGGGCTGGGATTCGGTTTTAAGGAGACACTGCATGTAAATTACTAGAACACATTACGTGTTTGAGAAATAATGAACAACTATGTTGCGAGCCCCCCCATTTTTCCTGGCAAAAGTATTCAGAATTTCAAACTGATGATGACAGATCCTTCTCAGAAAAGCCCTCCATCTCCTATCTAAATTCCTTCCTACTCCTGAGTCAAGCGGAGTCCCCCTCCCTGACCTAACCTGGGGGGCGGGGAAACAGCTGAGACCGGAACAGGACGGAATAGGCACACCCACCGGGAACATTTTAACACTAAAAGGCTGTTCTCCACTTGGGGCGGATTAGCCAACGATACACAATTAGATCACTGCATTTGTGTCGCCACCGCCGCAATTTCTCTTTCTGCATCACTCGGAGTTCAAGTGCATAAGAAACGCAGCATTCTCTCGGCTCCCAGCAAATGCCAGTCATCAATTTCCCCTCCCAGGGGCAGCGGTGAAGGGGCGCTATCGTAGCACTTTGTGGGGCGGCCAGATGGCTTACAGGTGCGGTCAAGGGGGGCCGCCCCGACTCCGCTCCGGGGTGACTCTTTCCCACGCTTCTCAAAACAGGCGCGGGGTCCAACCCGGAGCTGGGTCTCCAGGCGCCGCGGGATGGCACGACACCGGCGGGCGCGGCCTTGGCTTCCCCCTGCAGTCCCTCGGAGGACTCAAGCCCGAGAGCCGGGAAGCCCCGAGCCCCCCGCCCCCACGCTGAACGACTAACTCCGGGTCCCACGCGCCTTCCGGCTGCACCCGCCCCGCGCACTGGGCTCCGCGCGCCGCGAGAACTTTGCCACCAGCGGCTTCCCGGTCCCGGCCGGGAGCGCCCCCGCGCGCCCGCCCCGGCGGCTCCCCGGCCTGCGGCCGCGCCGCCCTCCCCGCCCCGCGCGCACCTACCCGGCTGGCTGCAGTCGCCATCGGCCCGGACGGAGGGCGCCCCGGCGCGGGGTCGATCTGTGGGCCCCGCCGCGTCCACGCACAGCTCGCAGGCTGCCGGCTCCGGGGGGCGCGCGGGCCCGGCCCCCGCCCCGCAGGAAGGCGCCAGCTCTCCCTGCGCCGCCAGCTGGCGGACGCGCTCCCAGGTGCCCGAGTCGGCCGCCCGCATGCCGCGTGCGCGGGGGGCGCTGCCCGCGGCGGCGCGGGGGGCTCCGACGGCGGGCGGCGGGCTCACTGCCCCGGGGGCCGCCGCCGCATCGGGGCGCAGCCGAGCGCCGCCCCCGCCGCCCGCCCGGCCGCCGGCGCGCGCCGGACCAGGACTCTCCGTCCGGCCGGACGCCGGGCTGTCCGCGGCCACCGCACGCGAGGAACTCGGCCACGGAGCCTCTCACGTGGGAACGGCTCCCGGCCCCGCGGCTCCTCCTCCCGCGCCTTCCGGGCTGGCGAGGGCCGGCTGCTCGCCCCGCCCCGGCCCCGCCCTCCGCGGCGCCCGGACTTGCCCCAGTGCCGGGGAGCGCCCGGTCGCCCCGCTGCGCGCCCGGCCCTCCGGCCACCGGCGCGTCCCCGACACGGTCACTCCCAGAGGAACCGAGGTCAGAAAGAAAGACGGCCGGAGGGGACTCTGGTCTCTGAAGGCCCCAAGTGAGCGTGCGCCCGGGGGAGCCCTTGGCCCCTGCCTGGCACCCCAGTTCGCATACGTCTCTCCGCTCTTCTGACGCCCTGTGACAGCCTCCCCAGAGAGCTGAGGTCCCCATAACGGGCTGGGAGAAGGCAGAAAGAGTGGGCAGGGACAAGGTAGCCGCCCTGGGACGTTTCCTTCACTGGTCTTGACTGTGTGTCCAGCCAGGCTCGGAGTGGCGTTAACACAGAATGCGCATGCTATGCGGTGGGGGAGACCGTGGGACGTCCCTGCCTTCCCCGAGCCTCAGTTTCCCATCTGTGAAGTGGGGCATCAGTAGTTCCCACCCTGTCCATCATCAGCGCCGCTCTTAAACTCCCCACTGTGGCAGCCATGTGGCAGGTGAGGGGACTCCCCAGAGAGCCCAGGGCCTGGCCCCTGGGAGTGCATGGAGAGGGCAGTTACTAGGCGGGCCAAGCCCTGTAGGAGCCCGCACCTTGGAGGGTCTGCAGATCTGAACTCACCCACTGGGCTGGCAGGGCTCCTGTAAAGTGAGTTTGTGGCTCTGAGCCCCCTTTGATCTGGGGATTACGATGGTCTTTAGGAGGACTAATTATCTCCTTACAGCCCCAGGGGACAGGTCCAGGTCCCCCCGTTGTAGACATGCTGGAGTCGAGGCTGCACAGCCAGGTGAGGAGTCACACACAGTGCGTGGAGCCCCAGCTGCAGCTGCCCAGGCCCAGCTCTGTAATCTGTGGCTCCCACCAGCCCAGGCCAGAGCTGCGGGAATTTCTAGGTCACTGGCATATAGCTCTCTGACAAGCTATGGGAACCAAATTACTTTCCCCTAAGTCTATAAAAGCTTCTGGGACAGTGTTCCACCTGTGGGCAAGAAGCCCCGCCTCTCAGCAGCCACAGTGGCCTGCCCACCGGCCATGATGGCCTTCCCACTTCCACTTGCCCACATCCTTCTCACCATCCCAGTGACTGGAAACTGCCCCGCTGTGCAGGGCCACAGGGCTGCTTCAGCCCCCTGCCCCGTCTAACTGGAACCCCTGACTGCCCATTGTGGGTAGAGTGGTACACCAAGTCCTGGGAATGCCCCCAGCTGGAAGAAAACTACCCATGGAGTTAAACACCCGCGCCACTTTGGAGGAAGAGTTGCCTGCAGGGACTCCCCTCCTCCAACCAGGACATGCATGAGTGAGGTGCCTTGTGCAGGGACCGCTGTGGATTGTTTCATAAGGGCATTTGGGTTGTATTCTTGTAACACAGACACCCTTTGCATGTTAAACACTTCGGAAGACTTTTCACTTCCACGCACTCTTTCCCATATTTCTTAAAGTACATGAAGTACACTTTTGATGGAGACATGCACTTTCCTCTTAACTCCATGACAAGAAAAAGCATCACGAGCATGAGTACGTAGCACTCGTCACTTGGATTCGATGTTGGGGAGACGTTGGCGGGTAGCGGGGACTGTGGCCGGCCACAGACCACCAGCCCCTGTGGAGGAGGCCATAGATTATTGTCATGCGGGAATGTGGACCTAGTGTTACCAGATGTTCTACATTTTTTTTTTTTGAGAGCTATTGGGAATATGGATTTTTATGTGAAATCTAAGTTTGAAATGTTGGCAACTCTTTAAAATTTAAGAAGGAAAAGGAGGAAGAGGAGAAAGAGGAAGAACAATAAAGTAAACGTGTCTACAAGCTTCTATCCACCCCATCGGCCCCCAGTGCTCATTTCACTGCTGCCTTCACTGGCACCCTCTGCAACCTCTCAGAAGTCTGCAGGCACTTCCTGGTTACATTCCAGTCATCCAGGCTGGTTGTCAGGCCCACGGCCCTGGGGAATTTCCTCTGCTGTTCCGACTCAGCCAAGTTTGGCCATGGCTCTGTGTGAGTTTGAGTGTGTGTGTGTGTGTGTGTTGTCCATGCTTAGGACCAGGACTGCAGATGGCAGTTGGGTCCACCTTCCCCAGCTTTCTGAGGGTTCCCAGGCTGCCCAGGCCTCCCCAACTCAGCTGAACCCCTCTCTGTCCCTGCTGACAACTCTGCTAGCACGCAAGTCCCTGGCAGCAGCAGCAGCAGTCAGCAGTCTATCAGAAAACCATCCATCTTGGGGGCGGAGGTATTTCTTTCTTGAGGTGTGTTTCTGATGATGAGGATACCCTGGGCCCAGGAGACGTTTCTGCTCAGTTCTGCAACAGGAGGTCCAGAAACCAAGAACTGACAACCCATTTTTCTGCCCTGAGCAGCTTGGGCAGGTCCTGCACAAAGTGTAACTCGAGGGTGGGGTTTTAGTGGAGACTCCAGAGCAGCACCAGCTTCTGGGCACCCAGCCTGTGTTTTTAATACAGTCCTATATGGCTTAACGATAGGGATACATTCTGTGAAATGCGTCGTTAGGTGATTTCATCCTTGTGCAAACATCACAGACTGTACTCACATAAGACCACCCCCTAGGAGGACCTGGGCCTGGGATTTGGCTCCCTCTGTCCTTGTCCAGGGCATGTTGTGTCCAGCCTCTGCAGAGCAGCAGGAAGGGAGGATCTGGGGGGTCAGGAAAGGCAGAAGAAGGAACTGTCCCCATCCAGTCTTCCTGGCAACTCATTTGTTAAAGAGCAGAGGCACAGTGGGAATCAGGGGGAGATGGACATTCCAGCCAGGGGGTGGGCAGGCTGCTCTGATTCTGAGCTCTGAGGCCAGACGGTATCCCCATGACCATGACCTCAGGCTGACACTGTGCCACCCAAGAAGACACAAAGGAGGCTGGGGACAGAGGGAGTCAGTGCAGTTCCCATTCCCAGGGGAACTTCGTTTAGATCTGTGGTCCTCAACCCCCGGGCAGTGGACCGGTACTGGTCAGTGGCCTGTTAGGAACCAGGCCACACAACAGGTGACAGTGGGCAAGCGAAGCTTCATCTGTATTTACAGATGCTCCCCATCACTCACATCACCGCGTAAGCTCTGCCTCCTGTCAGATCAGCAGCGGCATTAGGTTCTCATAGGAGCTCGAACCCTGCTGTAAACTGCGCGTGTGAGGGATCTAGGTTGTGTGCTCCTTATGAGAATCTAATGCCTGATGATCTGAGGTGGAGCCGAGGCGGTGATGCTGGTGCTGGGGAGCGGCTGCAAATACAGATTATCATTAGCAGAGAGGTTTGACTGCACAATAAATGTAATTCACTTGAATCATCTTAAAACCATCCCCCACCCAACCAATCCATGGAAAAATTATCTGCCATGAAACCAGTCCCTGGTGCCCAAAAGGTTGGGGACCACTGCTTTAGGTCACTGCAGAAAACTACAAGACACATTTGGCTTAAGAAACAAAACCAAGAAACATGGTATTAAGAAACCTCATTATATAATATTTGGCATCTGCTTGAAGTTGAATATTTGAGCCCACTGGAATTTTTCAGTTATTTTTTTTCTTGCCTGTGTTTTTTATACAGTCACATTAATATATCACTTAACAACAGGGGTATGTTATGAGAAAGACATCGTTAAGTGATTTCTTCTTTGTGCAAACATCATAGATTGTACTTACGCACCTAGACGGTAGAGCCTACTACACACCTAGGCTACACGGCATAGCCTACTGCGCCTAGGCTACAAACCTGGACAGCCCATTACTGTTGTGAAGACTGTAGGCAGTTGAAACATAATGGTAAGTGTTTGTGTATCTAAACATATCTAAACATAGAAAAGTACAGTAAAAATACGGTATTATAATGTTATGGGACCGTTATCGTATGTGTGGTCCATTATTGACCAAATCATTGCTATGTAGCATGACTATATTTTTAGATGTTTTACTGAGATCTTCCAGCCCACATATTACAGTACTATCTCCAGATACCTTTAGCTAAGACAAAGCAGCAATTCTTGACTCTTAGGAAGATGCACTGTTTTGTATGCCCTTGTGAACTCCTGGCAAGACTTCCCAGGGAGTGTGGAGACCTCAGCTGCAGTGTCAGTCCCTGCCCCCCAGCTGTGTGTGACCGTGGAAAAGTGCCTTTCTGTCTTTGTATCTAAGTGTCCTCTCTGGCCAAAGCAAAATGAAGGGCTGGTTTAGTGCGTGTAAGGAGGGCTTTTCTAGCTCTGCCAACCATGGTTGAGTTGGTGTTTTTTATCCTTTCTCACGGTGGTTGTGTGGCTATGTTTTTTGTGTGTGTTGCTAATAGTGACAGAAAGTGTATTTGTTACCTGTTGCTGCATAACAAATCACCCCAAGATTTAGTGGCTTAAAACAACAAGCACTTATTATCTCATAGTGTCTAGGGGTTAGGTGTGACTGAGCTGGGTGCCCCTGGCTTCGGGTCTCTCACAGGCTGCAATCAACATGTCAGGTGGAGCTGTTGTCAACTTAAGGCTCAACTTGGGGAGAATCTCCTCTCAGACTCACCCACATGGCTGTTGGCAAGATTCATTTCCTCCTGGGGCATTGGACTGAGAGCCTCAGTTCCTCGTTGGCTGTTGGACCTCCTCACAAAATGGCAGCCCGCTGCCCACAGAGGGCTCCAAGAAACTGCAAGGGAGGGTGTGCACAAGATGGAAGCCACGTTCTCTTTGCAACCTAAACTTAGAAATGACATGTCATCACCTTCTCCCTATTCTATTCATTGGAAGTTTGTTGCTAGGTCTTGCCTGCAGGGAAGCAGATGAAACAAGGTGTGGACACCAGGAGGCGGGATCATTGGGGCCATCTTGGAGGCTGCCCACTGCAGGAGGTTGGGAACACAGTCTCTGGAGGCAGAGAGAGCAGGACTCAAATCCTGGCTCTGACGCTCACTAGTGTATGATCTTGGGCAAATAAATGATTTCACCCCTGGAAGGCTGAGGTTCCCCATCTGTAAAATGGAAATGATCATGGTAACTACTTGTGGGGTTGTGGTGGGAGGTTTCAAACGAGATGGGGCACATGTCAAGGTCTGCACTGTGCCTGACATAGGGTCAACCCTCCAAAACTGGGCCAGAGGGACATTCCCAGAGGTGGCTGGAGTGATACACCCATGGCTTCTGAGCCAGACAAACACTCCCTGCCATCTCCATGGAGATCTGTCATCTTCCGTCAACTCCTGGGGACTCCAAAGTGACTTTGAAGCCCTTTGGCAGGCCCTGGGTTGCCTTTGTGGCTGAGGCCACCAGCAGGGACAGTACTGATGTCCTCTTCCCTCAGCCATCCCAGTAGGACTCTGGGGCACAGGTGCAGCAAGGAGGATTAGAGTGGGATTTTACTCCAAACCCATTTAGACCTTTGCCCCTGGGGGAGAGGATTTCCTGAGGTCCATCCTGCCATATGTCCTGGAGAGCCTGGAGACTTTTGTGGGCCTGTCACAGGCTCACCGGTACCCTTTGACGGTCCTCCCAGGGCCCTAAATGACCTGGCAGAGATCCTGATGCCCCCTAGGGGGTTCCAAAGGACCTGTCCTAGAGGCAGAAGCTTAGCCCAGGCCTCAGGCAGAAGGGGGCATTAAAGTACTTTCACAGAGCGCAGCTGGCCTCTGTGTCCTGCTGGTCAGACTGCCTTGGATCCCAAGTTAGATTTTTAACAGCAACAAAAGGATAAAGTCCTTCCTTATCCAGGGGCCACATCTTACCCTTCTTTAAGCCCCTTTTTGGGGAGTTCACTTCAAGCAGGAAGGTTTCTGCAGGAAGTTAAAATGCGGCAGCTTATTCAAAATAAAAACAATAACAGCAAAAATACTACCACTTGCAATAACAACACTGGCAAACATTTACACAGCACTTACTATGTGCCAGGCACTGTTCCAAGAACTTCACCTACTCATTTAATCCTCCCCCAAATCCTGAGAGGTAAGTGTACTACTGTCATCATCCCCATTTTACAGGTGAGGAAACAGGCACAGAGAGGTCAAGTCACTTACCCAAAGTCACAGAGCCAGTGAGTGATGGAGGCAGGACTAAAGCCTATGTACTCTGCCACCATACTAATAGCCATGATGCTATCTTGGTGTCATTTATTGAGCACTCACGTTGCCCCAAGGACTGTACTTTCTAGCTCATTAAACCCTCAAAACTCTATCCCCATGTTCCAGATGAGAAAACTAAGGTTGAAGGAGAGAAAAGAACTTATGCAGGAAGATGTGGCTGGTAAATGCAGGGCTGGGAGTCTAACTCTCAGAAGTGAGGAGTGTTCTCCACGTCAGGGCTATGGAGATTGCACGCCTGTGAGCAGGGGTGGAATAGTCACCTCTTCCTCCTAAAGAGGGGGCTCAGTGGGAACCCTCTGCTTTGCCGGGGGTGGGATGGGCCCTGTGCTGCCCCCAGTGGCCACTAGCAAAACTTCACCTTCCCCAACAGGGGTCCTTCCACCTGGGTGTTTTGGGTTCTGGGAAGGGAACCACTCTGTTAACCACCACGATTTTCAGACCCTGTGTCTCCACTTCCTGTGTGTGATTCGAGAGACACAGAAGGCCACGGGCCAGCGAGGGCCCAAGAAAAGAATAAGTTACCGTTCACTGAGCACTTCTACCTCTGCGCCAGGCACTCGGCTAGGTACTTCTTATTTAAAAGCTACCATTTAATTAATCAATGCACAGAGATATAATCATTATTGTTAAGGGCTATTAATAGTAGTAAAGCACTTCACACACATTAGCTCATTTTAATTCCCAGAACAACTATGTAAGTATTATTATTATCATCCACACTTTATCAGTGAGGAAACCAAGGTACAGAGAGGTTAAGCAGGTTGCTCCAGGTCACCCAGCAGGTATAAGGTGGAGTCAGGATTGAAACACAGGCAATTCTGGCTCCAGAGCCTTTTCTCTTAAGTATTATGCCATTATCAGGGGCTGTGATGAGCCTCTGCCACCCATTCCCCAAGGACACAGAACGATCCCAAAGACCAGGCTAGTGAACTGCTTTTAGATTCTTGCCCAGCGAGGGATGGGGTCCAGAGAGGCTGGCTTGTTCTGTCCCTTTAAGGCTTAAAGTGCCCATCTCTCCTGGAGAGACTCAGCTCCCACAGAGGCTACAAGTAAGTTGGAACAACAGAGTAAGAACCCTGTGCAGTCCTGCCGAGGCCTTTCATGGGACATCTCTGAGCTCCCTGCAAATAGTAATCAGGCATCCCAACACCCAGGGCGGGGGGAGGTTTAGTTGTTTAAAGACAAAGCTGGCTTTTCTCCTGTTGGAAGTCTAGAGTGGCAGGCACTTGCCCGGGGGCTTACAGCTAATGGGGGTAGGGGGCTACCTTCGGTAAACCCTGGGGCAGTCGTTCTCAAAGCGGGGCTCCCGAGCAGTTGCAGCAGCATCCTCCTGAGCACTTAGGAGAAATGCAAATTCTCAGCCCCACCCAGACCTCCTGAATCGGGCACTCGAGGGGCGGGGCCTACCAGTGTTTTAACAGCCCTTCAGGTGACCCTGATGTGGACACAGCTGAGGGCCACTGCCCTGCCCAGAGGAAGGGCTGCAGGTCTTCAGGAGTGGTGGCGGGGGGAGGAGGCAGTGGAGCATGGCAAGGTCGCACTTTCAGTGGCTGCAGCGTCGTCATAGTTACATAATGCCCCCTCCTCCACCCTGATGGCTTTCTGCACCCAGAGTCCAAACGCAGGGGCCCTCCCTTGTCAAGAGGCCACCTTGCCCAGGCTCCAGGAGGCTTGTCCGCACACGCCTGAGGCTGCTTTCCCCATAATTATGGGCTTTGCTGGCTGCCACCCGCCCACCAGAACTCAGAGGCGTCAGTCAGAGCGACTCTGGCTCCTCCAGCTCCGAAGGCAGAGCATGCAGGGCCCCCGTCACCGCGCACAAGGAGATTCGGGGCTTTGGTGGCTGCAAGGGCCCCCAGCAAGGTCGGGGATGATCCTCACGTTGCCCTGGGTGGCCCGAGGGTGGGCCAAGCCCAGACAGCAAGACAGAGGGTTCCGCACTCTGCGCATCAGAGAGTGACCTCAGGCCCCGGCCTCTGAGTTCTCAGGGCAGAAGTCTGCAATGGCCCCTAGTCCCGATGGGACTAATTAGAATTTGTTCTAAATTCTTCTTTTCCCAGAGTTGTCCTTTAAATATCTTTGGAACTGGTTTCAGGAGGCAGATTTGTTGAAGAGATATGTAGGAAGGGCTGGCAACTTCCCCCTGAAGTTTCTCATTAAAACAAACAAGCAAAAATGTGTTTTGCTAAATGAGAAAGATGCTGCATTCTTTGTGTTTTTAAAGACTCGACCTTTGGAAGTGGAATGTTTCTCTCAGATCAGTGGCCTAGCAGAGGGGCACTCAGGGACTCCTGGGGTGAAGGACAACCTCAAAAGCTGCTCAGTGGGCCTAGTCCCAATGCCCATTGCAAATGCAAGGCAGGGGCAGGGCCTTGAACCTCACCTGTGCCCACAGTGCCAGGCGCACGGCAAGCACACACCCCTAAAGATTCTCAGTTCTAGCTCAGGCCTCCCCGCTGCCCGTGCCGACCTTAACAAGCCCCTTCCATTGCTCTAACCCATCCTCATTTTGCCTGAGAAAAGTGTCTTGCATCTTAATAAAGAACAATATTGGCCAGGCGTGGTGGCTCACTCCTGTAGTCCCAGCACTTTGAGAGGCTGAGGCCAGAGGATTGCTTGAGCCGAGGAGTTGGAGATTGCTGTGAGCCAGGATGATGCCACTGCACTCTGCACTGCAGCCTGGGCAACAGGCGTGACTGTCTCTTAACAAAACGAAACAAAACAATCCCCCCTCCCCGAAAAACAGAACAATAGCTACCATTTGCCGTGGGCTAGTCAGTATGATGCGTTCCCTCATGACATCATCTTCTTTAATCCCTCACCTGCCCTATTGGGGGGGGGACTGTTCTTATGCCCATTTTACTTTATTTACTTATTTAGAAATGGGGTCTTGCTCTGTTGCCCAGGCTGGAATGCAGTGGCACGAGCTTAGCTCACTGCAGCCTCAAACTCCTGGGCTCAAGCGATCCTCCTTCCTCAGCCTCCCGAGTAGCTAGGACTAGAGGCGTGTGCCACCATGCCAGGCTAATTTTTAAACTTTTTGTAGAGACAGGGTCTCGCTTTGTTGCCCAGGATGGTCTCCAACTCCTGAGCTCAAGTGATTCTCCCGCCTCGGCCTCCAGAGTTGCTGGGATGACAGGTATGGGCCACAATGCCTGGCCTTATACCCATTTTAAATCCAAGTAAACTGAGGGTAAAAGAGTGAAGAAGAAGTTGCAAGCTGGTGGCCCTTAGAGCCGGATCTGGCTGTGAATATGTTTTCTTTTCCTAGTACTCCAGTAAAAAAAAAAAAAAAAAAATTAAAAAACTAGTTGCCAACATTTTAAAATTAGGATAACTTATACAAAAAAATTCAGATTTTTAACTTCCCCTCACCTGTTTTTGAAAAATCAGGAGGTATGATAATATTGAACCCTCATTCCATGACACATGGCAATAGTGTGCCCTCCTGTCTCCACCCTGGTCTGTCCCCCCACTTCCTGATGTCTTGCCTCTGGCTGCCTCTCTCACGCATATGACCCGCCTGGCTGCTCCAGGCATGACAAGAGGCAGAGTCAGCGCGTGTCCATCGTCTGCCAGGTACATCTCAGCAATGCCCGTTCCTGGGGGATCCCAGCGTGGCAGATTAGAGGGACCACTGCACAAGGAGTCAGGAGATGTTTGTTCTGTCGGCTGAGTGACTTTCAGCAGACCCTGTTCCCTCCCTGGGCCTCAGTTTCCCCACCGATACAATTAGGGTATCAGATAAGATTTCCCAGACTCCCTCCACTCCTATCAGCCCCAAGGCTCCTTGCAGCTGCAGAGCCCATTGGGAAATTCTTAGGGATTCCAGACAGGCCAGGTGTGGGCTTGCCCACCTGAGCCACCCTGTGGCCATGATCCCCTCCTAGCTGGGGAACCGTCTCCCTGGCCCAGAGCTGTGCTGTCAGCACCAGCAGGGCCCAAGGGTCTGGGCCTCCCCAGTGACAGGGCTGTGGGTTCTAAAGCTGGAGCACCTCTGGCACCCAATGACCTCATTGCACAGGGGAAGAGGAAAGACCCAGACTCTCCCGCTGGAAATGCAAGATACCTGAGCTGGGAGGCGGAGCCAGCTTGTCCCTGCCCAGGTCAGCCTAAGGTCAAGGATGCCAGCTGGGCACTGGGCAAGCTGGTGGGTCTCTGTGCTGCCAAGGGGAAGGGCTCATTCAAGTCCCAGGGACATAGAGAACATGAATTCTACGTCCTTTCTCTTTCTTCATCCTACGAACATTCAACAGAGGGGGAAACTGAAGCCTGGGGGGGAGGTGACTGCCCAAGGTCTCACAGTAAATCAGTCACAGAGGGGGCGAGAGCTCAGGCTTCTTGACCTCCACCCCGGGGTACTTCCTACATTCTCTCTCCCTTGGGAACTTAGAACCCTTTAGCTTCTTGGCACTGGGTCTCAGAAGGGGGTTGGAGTGGCCCATGTGGGAAGGGACAGTTTGTCCGGCTCAGGGCCCTAGCATGGAGCTTGTTCTCGGCGCCTGAGATACACACCGCCGGGCGTGCGGGCTCAGGGCTGGTGTGGGCTGCCCAGGCTTCCAGGATGGAAGCTCCATCTGCCGGAAAGGTTGCAAAACTGGCAGCCGGCAGCCCACGTTTGGCTCACAGACATATTTTTGTTTTTCCCACAGTGTTTTTTAACAATTCACATTAGTTGCCAACATTTAAGAATCGGGAGATTTCACATAAAAGACAGGACTTCCAGCTTCTTCTGAAAGTCTTAGGAGCTGATGAAAGCTGGCCCACGATTTCTGCTGGCAGCGTCTGGCGGGAGCTAAGTGTCACACCTCTCCTTCACCATGCACGGCCGCCTGCATTTGTTTACGTGACCCCTCACGTGCAGGTTTGGGGACTTTGAACCTTCCTCTGCAGCCTCCCTATGCTGCAGCCACGGCCTCTCTCTCACCGTGGTCATCCCGGGGGAAATTCCAGTTATCACTGGTTCTCAACCAGGGGGCAATTTTGCCCCCCAGCAGGGGACATTTGGCAGTGTCTGGAGACATTTTGGTTGTCACCACTGGGGATTGGGGGAGTGCTACTGGCACCCAGTGGATGCGCAGAATGGCCCCCCACAGCAAAGAATTCTCTGGCACGAAATGCCAGCAGCACTGAGGTTGGGAAACCCTGGGGTGAATCCAGAGACACTAAGAAGCCCAGGCCAGGACCAGGACCCTGAGAGGAGGGAGCAGGAGGCCGAGGGCACCCCATCGAGTAAGGACCGGGCCAGCCCCGGGGACCAAGTGCTTCTCTGTGATTGTGAAGGACGTGGAGCACTCCCTCGATGGCACTACTGGGAAAGCAGATATCACGGCAGCCACTCATGATTCAAGGTCAGTAATGAATGTCAGAAGGGGTTAGAGCAGGAGACGCACAGGCCACAGACCTCCCAGAGCTGTCCTGGAGCCAGGAGCTAATTGGATGGATGAGGCCAGGGCCCGGCATTCATTCATCATGCATTTATTAAGTACCAACTGCTTGTAAACCATTGTGGTTCAAAAGATGGGAGAAAGCCGTGATGCGCACAATGCAGCCCTGGCCCCCTAGGTGCTCTGGAGGTAGCCAATTAAGGGGAGGGGGCACCCCGGGAATGCAGGGGCCTCACCTGGCCAGGTGGATTGCAGAGTCTCCAGGGCAGGGTGTCATTTGGCTCCAGCTCTGCAAGGTGCAGCCTAGACAGGCAGAGATGGGGAGGCAGGCGCTCCGGGCAGAAGAAACAGCCTCACTCTGGAGGCAGCAACGGACTCGGAGGCCCATGTTCATGATGAGACGTTATCTGGTAGGTGGGAGGAAACCGGGTGGGAAGCAGATGGCTTGACTGGAGGAGACTGCGGCATACCGCCAGGGGTCTCCAAGTCAAGCCAAGTGGGAGAGAGAGGCAGAGAACATGGGGGATCCTTGCCAAGGTACGGGGTATAATCAACTGTGCGACTTTGGAGAAGTCACTTAAATTCTCAGAGCCTCACTTTCTCCACCTGTTCAATGGACATAATAAGAGTAGTAACACCTGTTGCATGTAGAGTGTGCTTTGTGCCACAGCACCCAGCCATGCACAGCAGCCCTGTGGAAGTATATCCGGCCACTATGTCCACGTTATGGAGGAAGAAACTCCAAGATACAGGTAGGCAAATTCACTTGAACTCCCACAAGGATACCGCTGGTACGTGATGACAATGGGCTCTGGACCGGGCGGTCTGGCTGCAGCCTCCGTGCCCTTGACAGCTCTGCTCTCCACCTCTCTAGGACCAGCCCATCGGCTGTCCTTAAGAATAAGTGAAATGAAGCAGGGGAGCTGCCCGGGTGATTCTGGCACAGACGTAGTGCTCAGATGCTACAGTTATCTCATAGGGTCCCAGCCCAGGCTGGCATAGCAAAGCCCAACCCATGGCGCTGGGGATCTTCCTCCGTGAGCACATCAGCTCTGGGGAGAGATGGGCTGGAGGGGCCGCCCCTCCACTCGGGTGAGAGACAGCTGAGCAGGGGTCCCCCTCCCACTTGCCTTTCCTGGGGCCCCATTTGCCATCCCCCGTCACGCTCCTTAACACCTCCATGACTTTGCTCACTCTGTCCACCCTGCTAGAATGTTCTACTTTCCATCTCCATGAAACCCTTCCAACCCAGCTCAGAGGGCACTTCTTTCCGGAAGCAGCTCAGGATGTGCTCAGGCAGAGTCATCATGCCCTTGTCTTTGTACCCAGATTACTTTTTCAAACCCAGCTGGCCCTCTTAGGGCATTCGGGTGTCATCCCACAGAGCTGCTCAGCTCTCACCGTGCACAAGCCTCTCCCGCAGATCCTGTTACAGTGAAGATTCTGACACCCAGTGTCTGGGGTGGGGTCTGGGATTCTGCGTTTCCAAAAAGCCCAGGAGATGTGATGATGCTGGTCCAGGCCCTTCTTGGTTAAGTGCCACGCTCTGAGTAGCAAGGTCACAGGACACTTCCTGGGGGTCATTCTCCACCGCCCCCCAACACCCCCCCAGAACAGGAGCTTCTGCACTCATGTCAGCATTTGTAAATGCCAGCACCGGGGAGCAGGGGGAGGGGATAGCGTTGACCCAGCAGAGTTCAGGAGAGGGACTGCCAAACTGAGTACTTTAATTTGACCCACATCTTTTCTGAAGCCTGGCCTTATTTTTTTATCACCTACCCTCAGTGATAAGCATCTAGGGTGGCCAGCTTGCTTGCTCTCTAGAAAAATATGAGATCACAGATAAGATGGTGAAAACAATGAATTTTAGTCTTAAAACCAACTTGCATATTTCAACTGATCATTTGTGCTTTTCTAAAAACATTCAGTTTGTATGTTTTGTGGTGTTGAAAAAATATAAGCATGTCCTTTTCACAAAACATTTTCATTTTATGGGACAGAAGGTAAAACGAAGGACTTTACAATGAACTCTGGACTCTTAACTCCCAGGCTGCTTCCCCCATGTCACCAGCCACAGGGCAACTAGATTCCAAGGCTCACTTTCCCTCCCTACTGTGAGCTCTGTCCGTTTGAACATCCACTTGAGCAACTCCAAGTGACTTTAGAAAGGTCACCCTCTTCGGAAAAGAGAGAGTGACAAAGAAAAAAGGCCAGTCTACTTGGAGGGCAATCACATTAACTATTTATTAATAATGTCCACTGTCCACATCCAGGTTCCGCTGGGCAGTGAAAAGCAAGCTGAATCCACGTGCTGCACTGTTTTATCGAAAGGTTTGCATGAAGTGGTCGACTCACCCTTATTACTAATGCCTGGTTAGCAGCCCCCTGGGAGCACGTGCCAGATGCAGGCCTGGGGGGCCTTTTCCATTGCAGGCCACTGTAACTTGGTCCCATTTGCAGGTGGAAACAAGACAAGGCAGCAGGAGTTTTTCTACTCGAGGTGCTTTTCCGGCCCCACGGAATACAGCTGGCTTTGGGGACAGTGGCACGTGAAGAAGATCCCCTTATCGCAGATGGGTGGGAAATAACTCAATTTTTACCTAGCGGAGAAACCTAGGCAGTGGCTTCTCCAGCCGGGAATCTGATACGCAGCACACAGGCCCATCTATGTTGCTGCCTAGAGTGCGTGCAGACGTCTGTGGTGACATATGCAGAGGGACGTCCCGCATCTTGCAAGCTGACATCGTGTGGCACTGAGCATGTCTCTTGTTTGTAACTGGGTAGCGAATCTGTGCTGACAGCTAGAACTCAGCATCGTAGCTGCCATTCATTAAGCACCTACCATGTGCCAGATTTTCACGTGCATTGATCTCTTCTGATTCACAGCCCAAACCCTAAAACGTGAGGCAGTTCTTAAGTCCATTTCACGAGCAAGGAAATTTGAGGCACGTGGAAAAAGTAATTTCTACAGTAGCTCACATAACTAGGAAGTGGCTGAGCTGCGGCTGGAACCTGCATCTGCTAACTCAAGACTCGGCCTCTAACAATTTTATTAGGCTGCTTAACTAGCCCAACCAGGTAATCACCCAACTAACCAACCAGTTGAGAAGCCAACCTCCCACTACTCATTCCCTGGCTGCCTACTGGTGCCAGGCCCTGGGAGCAAGGGGAGATAAGACAGAAAGAAGCCTACCCTAGCTGTGCAGCCTTTAGCAGATTGCTTAACATCCCAGGGTTTTACTTGCCTCATCTATAAAATGGAACAATAGTGCTGCCTCCCTCATTGGGTTAGGAGAATAAATACACGGAAAGCACTTAGAACAGCAGCTGCCACAGAGTCCATGTTCAATAAATGTTACCTATTAAGGTTAGATGAATGGGATTGCAATTTTTAAAATTAAATTGGGTTTCTATTACAGTGTTTTAAATGGATTTTAAAGCAAAGCAACCATTTACAAAGCCTGTATGCAGGGATGGTGCAGAGTGTGGTGAGCTTGTCTTTCAGCACAGCAGGGAGCTTCCTGTGTCATCTCTGAGCACCCCGAACTTCAGCCACCAAGACATGACAAAGCAGATCCCAGCCTCCCATGCCCATCCCTCTCTGCCCATCTGGCAAATGCTCTGAGGAAGAGGAGTCCAGCCCTGTCCCTCTGTCCTCTGAGTGTCTCACCGCACAGCCTGCCCACCCCACGCCCCAGCCAAAGGAGGACGACCCCAGGCAGAGAGCAGCGGCCTGAACAGCAGGAGCAGAGGGCCTGCCTGCCACCGCGCCCCGTGTGCCCAGCTGCAGGGCTGGCGGCTGATGGTCAACTGGCCCTAGGGCCACTGCTCAAAACTAGCCACTTCATAACCTCTTTCCTTAAAAAAGACTTTGGGTGCTATGTTGGAGTTAACAAGCATGGAGATGCTATTGCCATTTCCCCCCGTTTTCTTGCTTTTCCTATAGCTGGCAGCCGAAGTGTGTGATCAGAGAGACCACAGCAGAAAAAAGAGGAGGATGGAGGAGCAAAGGATCGTTTAGAACTTGTGTGTCTATGAGGACAACTGCCTCAAATTTCTAAACCCTAACCGCAAACTCCCCCCCCTCAAAAAAGAGGTCATTCTCTGCTCAGAAGGCCTACCTGGCCACCTGGCCACACCCTTCCACCAGGCAGGTGGCCTGGCAGCTGCCACTCCTCCCTCGGAGCTTGTGCAAGAACTTTTGCTGCACTCACACGGGCTTAATGACGCCATTTTCCAAAATATCTGTGAAGCTGGTAAAAACGTCCTGTATTTTCCTGGCTCTAGCTGCATATTAGTCTCCCCTCGGAAATAACATGGAAGATAAAAAAATTGCAGTTCTCAGAACTTCGGATTTTCTAGCCTATAAAGACTTATGTCCATCAAAGCATGTCTTAAGTCCTTGTCTGCTCCTGGCACCCTGGCTTAAGTAGCGTTTTCAAGTGCACGCACGGAACTGTGTTAGCACAGGCTTTTGGATGCTTCACACCTCGCTGGGTCCCTGTGTCCCTAATGTGCCAGGGGATTGGCCACCTCTGTGTGTGCATACACATCTGCGTGCGTTGCCTTTACCAGTTTTATTAGAGGAAGGTGTTTGCCTGCCACAGTTGGAGACCATCTCGGCACTCAGAAGGGAGGGGACTCACAGGCTTCAGGGCACCTCCCAATAGCTCAGTGGGTCACGGATTTCTTCAAAGATGTCACTCAGCTTCTGACTCTTGGCTTGTGGGAGACAGAGCTGGGACCCTTACCATCCCTAAGAAAGGCAGCTGTGGGGACAGGTTTAACAAGGGCCCTTTGAACTTTGACCTTGGATACTGGGCTGCCAGGGAGCCTCTCCTATGATGGCTGTTTTTGGGATGTGACCTGGATGGACCCACCCACTACCAGGTCTTGTCGATTTCTCCTCTGACATGTATCTGGAATCCAATAGCTTCTCTCGGCTCCCAGCTGCTGTGACCCTGGTCTGAGCCACCGTTGTCTTCCCCCTGGACAATCGCCGTGGCCTCTGCTGGCCTCCTCGCCTCCATTTTCCTATCCCTTTCTGTGGCCCAGACCCAGTGCCTAAGCACTTTACAGGCATGCCCTCCTCCTGACGATGCTACGGGGTAGCCACTACTCTTGTGTCCATTTCACAGATGGTGACATGGAGGCGTTGACTGGCTTCAGTGCATGCAAACTGGCAGAACCGACTGCAGAGCCAGAGCTCTCACACCTCTCCGGACAAGCATCTGAAAAGTACAGGCCATCTCCCAGGGCAGCTCAAGGCAGGGCTCCGGGGTGCAGGGGAGGTGAGGATGGTCCCTAACAAGCAGTTCTGAGTGGAGGCAAAACACTGGCCCCAGAATCTTTGAGGCTGCTCCGTCCCCTTGGCAGCCACATCCTCACAGACCCCCTGCAGGGGCGTGGGGTAGGGGGATCCAAGTTGCAGCCATCGGGGTGAGCAGACAGCAGTGAGCCCTGGGCCACACTGGTCACCAGGCTCTAACCCCTTGGCCATCCCAGGCCTTCCTGATGAACTTGGCCTGAGTCCCGAAGACCTGCTTTGAAAGCAGCCACAGGGCCGGAGCAGGGGAGGAAGCATGCGGGAAGAAAGACGTTACTGTGGAGGATGGAGGGGGCGGGCAGGAAGCGGATTATGTGCTGGCTGTTACTGGCAGAGGGGAGAGGGCAATAGGAAGCTGCCACTCTGAGTGTCCGGGGCAGAGAGGCAGAGTGACAAAGGAAGAGTGAAAGGAGAACAGCCTTCTTAAGAGGGCTGCTCACATTCCCAGAGGCAGCAGAGGTGCTGTGCCATCTGGGGTACCTTACAGGGACTCAGACGGAGAGGGGGGCGGGGGCTGAAGGGAGAGCTGGGGAGGGGAGTGGATAGGAGAGGTATCCAAATCCTGGCCCCATGATCTTGGCTAAAATATTGCATGTATCTTTCAATTATCTTGGGACATTGATACCAATCATATGGGTACCCTTTCTCATAGTCAGGTATGTAGATAAAATGTCTAACACAGGCTTGGCATATTATAGGTACTCAGGAATCATTCATTCCCGTCCTGTTTGCCTCCTAAATTTCACACTTGGAAGAAAGAGCTTGAGCCCGGGACCTAAAATGGCCTTTTTTCCTTCAAATCATTGCTCACAGCCCAGACCCAAGTTCATGGGTCTCAGCTACTGGCAGCACCTATATTAAAACCCAGGCAGAAGGCTTTGGCCTACATCAGGTCAGATGTAGGATGAGGTGTGCGGGTACTCTACAGAAGGGTTATGAGGGCCCAGAGGGGACACGTCACCAGGTGTGGCCACAGCCCAAAGTTCCCAGGTTCCTTGACCCTCAGTTGGCAACCTGCCTCCCTGGTTGCACCTGTGAATTTGCCCTCGTGGAACATTCCGTGTCCCTGACCATGGTACACGCCTGCTCAGGGGCCCCTCTGATGACTCCTCCACCCACAGATGGGAGACTTGAGTTTCCAAGAGGAAATGTGACAAGCCCTGAATGACACCGTGATCTAGTGCAGAGCTGGGGCTAGAACCAGCAGCTCCTGATCTCCGGAACAGAGCTCCTTCTACTGTTTGAGCCCCAGATCCAGAAACTTTGTCAATTGAAGGTTTTTTGTACCACTCCTGGGAGCATGGGGCAGTCTGGAAGAGCTAGTCAGGATGCTGAGGCATTGGCAATTCTGGGATATTTTGATGGTTTATCGGGACAAGGGTACAGGGTCATTCATTCAACCAATAGCTGTAGAGTACCACTATGTGCCACCCACTGGACTAGGTGCTGGGGCTACAAGTCCCTGCCCTCTCAGAATCTTTTGGCATTGGGACTACCCTGGAAGCTGTGTGGCCAGCCTGTCACACTGTTGCTTCCCCTCTGTTCCAGGATGCGTTGATGCACACTGTCTGCACTCCCTACTGTGTGTGTGTGTGTGTGTGTGTGTGTGTGTGTACAAGCACGTGCTCCTGACGTCCCTGCAAACTGGAGGTGCTGACATTGTTCTGCAATCTCTTGCTCCTTCTTCCAAATCCCCACAGCCCCTCTGCTTTCTCTTCCTTGCTCTGACTTCTTGATGCCGTCTGGTTTTCAGCCTCCTGTCCCCAACCCCAACCTACTGATCAGATGCAGACACTGCGTGCTTTGGTTTGACCTTCTGGACCCAGGACTGTATCTGGCTGTAGCCGCATGGCCACTCCCGAGAAGGGGCCCTTGTTTCTGCCCTGGCGAGGGACCATCGGCAAATCTGAGGCCTTGATCCCCGGCTCGTGCCAACCTCGTCCTGATCAAGGAAACTCAGTGCTCAAGTTTGACAGCTTTGTCTTCCCCGCTGTTGAACAATACCCCTGTTTTCCTTTCTGTGGCACTTATTATGGTATGTCTTTGCTTCCAGAGATGAACACTCAGTGAGAATACGTAGCAAGAATGGCATAATGGGATGTGTGTGGGTGGAAGGAACCCTGGGGAAAGGAACTGAGAAGTCAGTTCATCTGGGTAATGATTATTGCTTATACCTGTGCTCATGTGTGTGTGGGGGGAGTCCAGCCTCACCCCCAGGTGCCATTAACTGAGCCCTGCGTTAAGTGTTACTTACATAATCTCACTTAGTCCTCTCTCAACCACCCTACAAAGTAGGAGCGACTATTATCCCTGTGCAGTGGATGTGGTGGGTGTTTCCTCCAGAACTGTACACCCCTTCCCAAGGTGTAGTTGCCACGCAGTTGTCGGTTGACAGGGTTTGACCCCAGCCAGCTCCCATGGTGAACCTGGTGAGTTTCAGCAAGTGGTTCTCAGAGCGTGACCTGAGGCCCGCTGGGGGCCCTGGGACCCTTCCAAGAGGTCTGTGCGGTTTAGCTCTTCCCAGCCACACATTTGCATAAGGCTGGGTTTTCTTCACAGGCTGCAGCCAAAACAACATATCACAACAGCCCGAGGGCAGAGGCAGACCTGAGAATCCTGCTGTCTTCTGTGAAGCCAGAGTTTAAAGGGATTTGCAAAAGTGTAAAATCATGCCACTCTTTTCACTAACTTTTTTTTCCTTTTGCTTTGGAAAGTATTATTATTCATAAAATATCTTATCTCTACTAATATGTGTAATGGGTTTATTCTCATTATTTTAAAAATGGATATTTACTCTTTCCAGTTTTAATTTCTAAAAGGGTAAATATTGATAAATACAATCCACATAAACAAAAGCTTATTGGGGTCCTGAGAACAAAAGTTGAGAACTGCTGATTTAAGCCAATTGTGCTAATTCCATAATCTTTGCCAGTGATTGGCTCAGGAGTTCAGGCCTAGGCCAATGAGCATGTGGCATTCCCTTGGTGATAGCTATTGGCTGGGGCACGGGCATGTGACCCAGTTTGGACCAATGGGTGGAGTGGTTTGCTTTACAGGAACAGCTCCTGCCCTTTCTCTGATGTTACTGTGACCGGACACGATGTCCAGCCTGAGGCTGGAGCTTCACCCAGAGGAGGGCAGAGCCAGGAGAATCACTGAGAAAGGAGAAGGAGCCACGGATTAGGTCAACCTACACCTTCAGCTTCATGCTCATAACAAGTGCAGCTTCATGACTCATAAACATCTTTTTTTTTTTTTATGCCAGCTGGAATTGGGTGTTTAGTACTTATAGATGAAAACAAATTGCCACCCTCTCTTTCCTCCCATTTTACAGATGAGTAAACTGAGGCCCTGAGAGTTTGAGTGCTAGTAAGTGGAAGAGCCGGAATCTAAACCACAGGTCTCTTTGCACCCCAAACCTCCCTTTTCCCACCATATTACGTAGCTTCCAAGAACGTTAAGTTCTTGCCTTTCTGTCTAGAATCCAGATCACCAGAGATCACAGGGAAATGTCGTCAGGTGGGGCAGCAGGGAGTGGAGGCCTCTCAGATACTCAGGAGTGTCTCCCAAAGTTCCTCTCTTGGCCCCAGAAAAGACAGTGTCCCTGTCTCCTGCTGGAAGTTTTCAGGCTGTCCCTGGGTCTGCTTGATACAGTGCAAGCTTGTTTCCCTCCATCATAGTTCCATTCTCTGCAGACCGATGGGACCTACGGCAGGGAACCAGTCAGAGCTCTCGGCTGCAAGCAATGGAAACCAGCTCCAGCTAATTTAAGTAAAAAAGGCTCGTTTGTCTGGCTAGTTCACACATCTCCTGGAAGGTGAAACAGCCAAGGTTGGAGGGTGTGAAACCAGAACCCGTGTCCCAAATCAAGCCCCTGAATGAGTCCTGTGACCGGTCCACACTGCTGGGCACAGACACTCTGTTTTGCCTGTTGCCACCACAGTCTTTGGAAACTGAATTCAAACTGGCACTTCTTTGGGTCACTGGCTTCTAGATCTAAGGGTGAGACAGGTGCATCCAATTGGTGGAAACTAGGTCACATGCCCATTCCCCAGCTGCAAAGGACGCTGGGAAAACAAATAGCTGGCGTTTTCAACTTGATGGAAAGGAAGAGAAGGCTTGTGTTTTCTAGAAACCTTCCCTGACTACCCCAGTTTCTGGGGTTCTCTCCATTCTTTAAATTCTGACAGCATCCACTCATTCATTCATTCAGCTGTTTCTTCATTCTTACCTCATTCCTTCCACCCCCACCCCAACCTCCTACCAAGTTCCTCACACAACTGATCTCCTTCATCTTCCTTTAAAAAGACATCTTTCTCATTTGCACTTGCTATCCCCTGTCCTGGAATATCTCTCCTCCAGACTGTTCTCTGGCCAACTTTTTCCTTGCCATTCAAGTCCCAGCTGCAATGTCACCTCCTCTGAGAAGCCCTCCTGACTGCCTAAACCAATGCAGCTTCCTTTCCTCCCCCCACTTTGCTTGCTTTTATTCTCTGGCTCTGGTACCCTGAGCTGACCCAACTACACCCCTCGGGCAGACCGGTGAGGGGGCTGTGGCCCAGGCCAGAGAACATGGTGGCTGGAACCGCTGCATCAGCATCGTTTGCACAACTCACACAGGGTCACTCTACGACGAAAAGGCTGAGAAGACTTGGGACACCAGGCCTGCAGTGAACGTCCAGAGGCCCCAGCCCCAGGCTTGCCTGCCCGTAAGATGAGCCCTTGCTGGGTTGTACGTCGGCTGATGGCAAGGTCACAGGATGGCCTTTCTGGGCTGTCAGCCCCACTCCCAGAGCCCTGGTGTGAACCCCGGGGAAAGGCTACTGAGGGATGGACTGGGGGGGCTTCGGCAGCAGCTGAGGCATGGGTGGGATTGGGCCGGCGTTAATGAGAGGGCCTGCTGAGCTGGCAGCTCTGCTAATTAGGCTGCAACAGCTCCAGACGCAGCCAAGGAAAGCGCGTTGCTTATGCTAATCAGGGGCAGTCTGCGTTTCAAGGCTGGCAGAGCTGCCCAGATCCTGGAGTGTGTGCCCAGCACGAAAGGCCCGGCAGGGGAGGGCTGGAGGGCAGGGGGACCAAGGCTGGGAAGAGCCAGAGACAGCCCCATGGCTGTGGCCTAGACTCTGGGGCTGCCCATTGCCCATACGAGGAGAAGGAGGCAGGAATGATGAGAATGGCCGCCTGTGAGGTAGGGCGAGGAAAAAGGAAAACGGCAAAGCCGGGGAGGGGTCCGCTACAGACACCCCCTACTGCAGAAGGCGAGAGATGGACCATGACGCTCACTTTCCAGAACTCAGCCTTGAGTGACGCTGGGCAGGCTGCATGACGTTCGTGGCCCCAGACCCTGTACCTACTGTGCCGAATGGCTAAGTCAGCCCCGGGTAGCCTCAGGGGCAGGGGAGTCATGAGGCTGGCCGAGCAGGCAAACCCACCTTCCCGGCAGAGGGCAGAGAGCTGCACTCTTCAGCCCGAGTTACAGACACAGATCTCTGGGTTGATGTGATAGCACCGGATCTCACACCTTGGAGAAATCTGCATGGAGATTCACTCATTCATGCGTTCACTTATTCAGCACCTACTGCGTACTCGGGTCCAGGCATTGGGAATAGAGAGATGGAGGACACCATTCCTGTCTTCAAGAAGCTTAGAGTCTAGCAAGGACCATAAACCAGCTATCAATTGACAGGGCCATTATATAAGCACAGGCTGCAGTGGGACCACTAACTCAGCCTAGGAGGCCAAGAGGGCTCCAAGAGGAGGTGACTTAGGAAGGATGGGCAACCTCCACGGCTAACAACAGCAGGGCAAATCTTACGTGCCATGCAACAGTCTTGCCCTGGAAGTCCCAACACATTCAGTCTCCCTGGTGACCCTACACACTGGGGACTACTACCATTTCCCCACTTTACAGATGGGGAAACCGAGGCACAAAGCTATTAAGAAATTTTTCTGGCACTGCACAGAGGAGTAGGGGTGAGGCAGGGAGCAAGAGAGAGCGAGCCAGGTGCCGAAGGAGGAGAGATGTTTCTGAGAAGGAACAGCACGTGGAAGGGCATGGAAGGGGGGCGCGGCAGGAGTGCTTGGTCAGCAAAGGCTGTCGGCAGGGGAGGGAGAGACGGGAACAGGAAGTCTGCAATTTGGTGCACGCACTGCCCGCCCGAGCTTTGAGTGGCAGCACCCTGGGCTCCGGCGGGTCAGAGGCGTGTGCTCGGGGAACAGTTAGCTCGAATCCCGCAGCCAGAAGAGCCGTAACTGCTGATTAATTATACTCTTCATCAACTATTTAGCACCTCCCTTTGTAGCTGGGTCTGGAGCTGGGCGCTGGCTGCCACATCAATATTTCAGCTGTGTCTTCTTTTCAGCTAAAAATGAACTTGTCATTTGCACAACTTTTGAGACATCTCAGTAAGCAAGGCTGTGTGCTCCTAAGCCGGGCGCGAGTTTTATACTCAGAGGGTGCCTCCTCAAACAACTCTTGCACATTAAACACAGGCTTAAGGGGGGACAGATCGATTCTGCCCACTTTGACCTCTGACCTTTTTAGGCTCTCTGGCCTCAGGGCCAGACACAATATGGTCCGACAGAGTTTTTCCAGTTCTGAACTTCCCCAGCCCACTGCCCACCCCACAGGGAAAGAGACCCAGGAGGGGACAGGGCAGTCAGTTAAGGTGGGGGCACTCTTCTGCCCACCCATCCTTCGGCCGGCAGCGAGGGCTCTGCTTCCACAGGTCAAAGGGCCTTCTAGCTCTCCTGTGCAGCTCTTGTCAACGGGGCCATTTCTTTCTTTCTTTTTTAAAAAAACGATTATTTGCTTATTGTGGCTTGCTCCGGTAGACTCCCAGCCTCCCGAGGCTTCGTTTTGTTCATCATATGCTAGCACCTAGACTTGTGCCTGGCACGTGGTAGGTGCTCGTACATATTTGTGGAGAGACGCAGGAATGTGGAGAGATCGATCCTTCCTTCCTCCCTTCCTTTCTTCCAGAACTTTTTTTGTGTAGGTGCTTGGGATATAAGATGAGCCAGATAATTTGGCCCGGGCCCAGGCCTTTGAGCCTTCAGAGCCCCACGGCAAAAGCTTCCTGGGCTCATGTGCCCAGGTCTGAGGACAGGAACAAACCTACCAACCCCAAGCTATGGGCATGGGTGGTGGGGAGTGACGGGAGGCAAGTAATTAAAAACCTGCTTTGCAGACACCTTCTGGGGTTTCCGTGCAACCTTCTGGCGTCTTCCTTCCTCTCTGTCCTTTGCAGACTATGTCGGAAAATTTTCTGGGTGGGTTCCTGGGGCTGTCGGGCGGGGGAGACTCCATGGGGGTGTCCAGGGGAAACTAGCCTGAGATTACAGACCTCAGATGGTCCAGGATTATAGATCGTAGAGCACAGAGTGAGAGAGAAACAGAGAGAGAGAGAGAGAGAGAGACAGAGAGAGAGAGAGAGAGAGAGAGAGAGAGACAGGCCTCTGGAAGACAGATGTCTCTCTTTCCATAATGAGGGCGCAGGGAGGGCACCCTGGGACCTGGGTCAACTGAGATGGCCCAGAGGGAAGCCCCAGGGCAGGGACTGAACTCTACTCTGCCAGGAGTGTTTTCTTCCCGGAGTTCGAAGAGAATTTAGTGCTCGTGGCAGGTGCTGGGGTGGGCTCCCCAGAGACCCTGAGACTCCACCTCGGCTGGGAACAGGGACACGGATGACGGCAGGGCCTTCCTCGCCATCTGAGCTCTGCCCACTGCCTTGAGAGGGCACTTGTTTCTGGGAGTCTGCACAGCGCCAGAGGCCAGAGGCAGGAGGTGGAGAGGGCGGGTGTCAAACTCTCCTGACACCTCCCGGGTCATACCAACAGGCACAGGAAACCTCACCTAATCAGCCTCCAAAGACCCAGGTTCCAGGATGCTTCTTACCATCATGTCCCACCCCCAACCACAGGGGTAACTTTAGAGATGATTTTCTCCTTTTAAAAGAAATATCTGTTCATTGCATAAAATTCAAACAAGTTGGAGAAGTAAAAAGAAAAAAGTATAAGTCACCTATAAAATCCCACTACCCTTGCTAATACTTTTTTTTTGGCATTTTTTCCTCCTAGAGAAACATAACAATGTAGAATTTTCCAGAAATTGAATAACATTACACAGGCTATCTTGTCTTTAAAAAAAAAAATCAATAATATTTCATGGACATTTCCCATATAAACACATACAATTTTAAATCTGTGGTTCTTAACCCGGCACATGCATGAGAAGCACTGGGAGGCTTGTTAAAATACTGGTTCCTGGGCCCATCCTGGGACCCATCCTTGGGTCCACTGTGAGGCCTGAAAGTTTATATCCTGAAACTCCTCATTTAGAATCCCGACGTACAGATGCTTTTAAAAACTTCCTTCTCTGTATCTTTTAGAAGGCAGGCAGAGGGCGAAAAATTTAAATTTGGTATCAGGAATTTTTACAATTTCAGGTTTTAGGAGGTGTCATGGGTTTGTCCCACACTTTGCGCAGTAGGGCAATGTCCCACCGAGGGGACTGGTGCCCAGAAGGAGATTCAGGGCCTGTGTGCCATCCTCAGGCCATGGAGAGACTTAAGGACATTTCCAAGATGGATTCGCTCAGGACAATGGGCTTTGCACACAACTGAAGTTCTTTCCCCAGGGGAGATACAGAAAGGGCTTTTTGCTCACTCTTCCACTAAAGAGAAATTTCAATTGCCCAGATCAGCTTGTTTCCAGAGCATTCCAGCTGACCAGGCTTGCTGTGCTTACCCAAAACCCAAACTTGCAGAGCAGGAAAAGGAAAGGTGACGGTTAGGCAAGTTCTGAGAAGCCCTTTGGGAAGCTTCCGGAAGCACCTCAAACTGCACTCTGACTTGGGTTTGGGCTTCTACCTAACTCTGCCCTGTCGTTTGCTGGTAGATGATGTAAAACGTCTGTTGTAACCCTTCAGGAGGCTGGCATTCGGCTTTAGCTTACAAGGTACTTCTTTTCCCTGATGTTACTCCCCGAGATAGTGTGACAGTAGCCACATCTTGTCACGTGTGGCAGACTTTTTCTGCAAAGGGCTAGACAGTAAATATTTTGAGCACTGCCAGCCATGTGGTCTCTGTCCCAACCGCTCATAGATGAATGGGTGTGGCTGTGATCCAGCAAAACTTTATTAATGGATACTGCAGTTTGAATTTTGTATAAATTTCACATTGTGAAATATTCTTCTGATTTCTTCCAACCGTTCAAAAATTGCATGGTGGGCTGTATGAAAACAGGTGGTGGCTGGATTTGGCCTATGGGATGTAATTCACCAACCCCTGGTGTAAGAGAAAGCTGGCCCGAATTAAGGAAGGAAGGAAAGGGTTGGGGTGGGACAGACTTTTCCAGAATTAGAGCTATCCCCCAAGGGGTAATTCTGTCCTTGGAGACAATGAGTGTTAAGTACACTCCAGGCAAGCACCAGGCTGAGACGCTGTCTCAGTTTGGCCTCTTCCTGTAAAACAGAGCCTGAGACAAGGATTTTAGTGCGAAGAGTTTCATTCAATATTCCATTTCTAAGATTCATCCATGATGTAGCTATAGTACACCCATGTCACTACTTTATACTATTCCACTGAGTGAATATTTTATAATATATTTATAATTTCTAAATCTTTTTGTTCTCTCTTGTTCATTTGTCTTTGTAATTATAAACTATAAGCCCATTGTAGTAGACTATTGTTTTGCAGAAATCTTCACTGCCCCTGCCTGGGGAGGATTATACTTTCTTCCCACTGACGGCAGGTTTGGCCTCCTGACTTTCTCTGGTCAATGAAATGAGAACACAATTCATGTGTGTCACCACCGAGCTGAAGCTTTTAGAGCCAGCACCTGATTTGTTTTGTCCCCTTTCCCCTAGCAACGTCCTAGATAGAAGCTGCTGCATCAGCCTGGGTCCTGGGGAGAAGAGGACACAGAGCAAAGCCACCTCTGAGCTGCACTGGATATGTAGTGTGAGGGAGAAATAAATCCTTGTTGTTGAATGCTACTGAGATGTGGGGGGTCGTTTGTTACTGCAGCATAACCGATCCTATGCTAGCTGATACATCACGCTCTTTCTGCCATGACACAGGGATTTCCAGTGCAGGGTCAGAGGCAGTGGCCATGTTCCTGGGAGACTGGATTAATCAGTAATGAAGAAAGCCATACTTGATAGGGTAAACTGGGTTAAAATCACCCCCTTCCAGTGTGTGTATTGAGAGTGATTCATTCTGTAGCAATGAGAAAGTGCTTTGAAGACAATAAGCCTTTGGAGGACTGACTGGCACCTTCTACCAGGCATCTGGGCTCTCTCAGTTCCTCTCTCCTTCCCAAAGGCCTTTGAAGTTACTCCCGTGCACAGAGGGCCCAGGAGGGAGCAGGGACACCCCAGCTTGGGGATTCCAGTGCTGGAAATGACACACTGGATGAACAAATGTCGGCAGGCGAGGGGAGAATGTGCTGAAGCCAGGAGACCGAGGCGGGGGGAAGAAGCCAGTCTGGCAGAGGCCTTTGTCCCTGAGAGCCTTTGAAAGCACTGCTCAGGTGAGGCGAGGTCACTGTGGACTTCACAATAGTGCTGCCCGGGATGGAGGATGACAGAAATGTCCCCGATCCCTTAATTTCCCTTTCTCATTAAAGCAACAGCAATGAAAAGGACAAATGGTGCTGCCATGTGCTTCCCTGTTCTCAATTATCATCGAGAGAGGCTGTCAAAGAGACGCTCATTTGGTGCCATTTTCATTCACTGTCACTTCTTTCTTTTTTATTTATTCCCAGTGCCATTGAGGTTCCCATAACGATCCCCATCCGCACAGCAAACAGCCTCAGACACACACACACACACACACACACCACGATGAAACCATAATAAGAGAGAGGGGCATGAGAAATTAATCCATCCTAACGATAAAGATCATTACGGAGACAGAGAAGGAAGGAAGGGAAACAACACATTTCATTCTAATTAGGCCCAAAAGCTCATTACCGAGAGCGGGGAAGGAAAGTGATCAAGTAGCTGAATCTTGACAAATGCCTCCTCTGGGTTCCCCCGGAGCAGGACAGCAAAAGAAACACCACGGTGGGGCTGAAGGTTCCCAGACTGGGGTTCCTCATGGTACTTGGGGAGATGGAAAATTACAGGGAGGGCTATAAGGTTTTTTCCCCCAGAATTTAAAAAATGCTTAATCGAAATCACTATTTTACTCCTAAATAATGCATAGGCAGACAAACTAGAAATGTCAAGTTTCTTTGTTTGGGGCTAGAATTCTGTAAGCTCAGTGGTAATGCCAGCTTGCTTGTAACAATCAGAAGTCCAATGGGTTGTCGACATCGTAAGAATCTCTAGGATTGCAGTGGTAGCCCGTGGCACATCTGGGAGCATGGCTCTTCACGGGGACGTTGATGCCACTGTACAGCTAACCATGTCTTTGCTTCATCGCACGGGGGAAAAGAATAAATGATTATTTAATCAGTTTAGGAAAAACATCTTTTGAAACATGGGGCTCACGGGGAGGTAAAATAATAAAAGAGGTCTTTGGCGGTTAAGGGGGAGGGGTGAGGAAATAGGGAAAGAGCGGATAAAAGGGGAATTAGCATTTATTGATCATCTACTAATACCAAGGGCTATGCTAAGTGCAATAATAAATAAACAATCTAATTTAATCCTCACAACCACACTCAGAGGGTGGCGGTGGCGGCTTACTTATTCATTTAACAAGTGTTTATGAGCACCTACTGGGAACTAGGCATTGTTCTAAGTGTTGGAAATCTAGCAGTGAACAAAACAGGCACGGTCCCTGTCTCTGCGGGGCTCATAATGAACAAATAAACACACACGATACACATGTATACACTTAAGCATATGCATGTTTATGTGTGTGTATGTGCATATATAAATATTTTTTCAGTGGTTCTCAATTGTGGGCGATTTTGTCCCCTAGAAGACATTTGGCAATGTCTGGAGACTTTATGGACTGTCACATGTGTGGGGGGAGTGCTACTGGCATCTGGTTCGTAGAGGCCAGAGATGCTAGCAAACATGCTACCATATACGGGATGGCCTCCTCCCATGACAAAGACCTATGGGCTCCAAATGTCATGGTTCTGAAGTTGAGAATCCTGCAGTCACCTATTCGTATATAACATACCCATGTAACTATTTCAGACAGTGACGAGTGTTAAGGAGAATGGCTGAGGGGCTTGGGCTTTGCAAGAGTATCCTCGAACATCTACTAGGGCAAAGTGCTGGGCCCCGGGGACATGGCAGTGAAGGAGAGAGACATTATCCGACAGCATGCTAGCGCAGGAGACAGGCATGAAGCTGATGACCACGTACAGAAATATACAGTTACCACTGAACTGATTCTACGAAGGAAAACAAAGGGTGCAGAGACAGAGTCTATAAGGGGACCTGACCTCGATTGGAGGAATCAGAGAATGCCTCCCTGGGGAAGTTGGGACCATCAAGGAGACCGCCCATGACGGGAGGAGCTGGCCAGGTGGAGAGGAGCAGGATGTTCTCGGCAGCCCAGCAGGTGCAGGGGTCCACGAGCAGACGGAGCTTGGAGCTCTGGAGGGTGGGAGGGCAGCCAGATGGCTGGGGAGAGGTGGGGGACGGGAGAAGGGTGGGGGCAGGCCGCCCACCCCTAGGCTGGACTCCTGCCAGCAAGAAAGCGCTGATTATATCCCCATTTCCAGGTTAATGAAGGAGAACTTGGAGGTAATGTTACCTTTGTTGATTAATGTTATTTTTGTTGATTCTTGATTTCTTGTGAAAATGTTTTTCAGAGAAGACTCCCCTAATGACTTGATACCGGTGGGTAACAGCTCTCTCCCAGATGTCTTCCCGTGGACAGTAATGTCCTCCATTCTCTGGCCGGCTCCCTCCCTGAGCACAGCTTTATGTCGTGGGTTAAATGATGCTTAGTCTCCGCTGGTGGCTCAGGTCCACTCGGCCCCGCCCTGTGGGTGGCCCCTGCCCCCACCATCGCTCCCGCTGAGAAACGCATTTCTCCTCTGGGCGCTCAGATAGCTGCACTTCCCGCTCAGTTGCGGAAAAGCTGTTTAGGGCAAGGCAAGAGGATGGGCCGGCCCCTGCTACTCAAGGTGTGGTCTCCAGACCGGCAGCATGGGTCTCACCTGGAACTTGCTAGAAATGCAGAATCCCAGGTCCCACTCCAGACCTCCAGAATCAGAACTTGCATCTCAACGAGATCCTCAGGTGATTGCCGCGCACAGAAAGTCTGAGCAGCTCTCTTCTAAATGACCTTCAAAAATGCACCCAGCTCTGCGCTCCTGTGACTCCAGCGACAAATGTCCTCAATTTGGAGAACTTGGCAGTGCACATATTCAACCTAAAGCTATACAGCCCACACTTCTGTAACACACAGTCTTAAACGCTAATTTGTTCCTTCATTCAGTGGCACAGTGGAAAATGATCTGTTTGGTGTCAGTGTTCTTGGAGCTTATCTATAGGCTGTGAGAGCCTGGGAGAGTGATGGCGTCCCTTTCAGCCTCAGTTTCTTCATCTGTGAGATGGGGTGAACATCGTCTCCTTCACTGGGTTTCTGTGGGCATCCGAGAAGGCAAGTACAGATGCAGAGTGCCCTGGGCCTCTTCCCTTCTTGCCTGCTTCCTTCCTCTGTCAAACAGATTGGGACTGGGGGACCCAAAGGCTTCCTAACCCCAAACTGTAATGTCAGGGGGATGTTTAACTGACCACTCAAAGAAAGCAAATAGGCAGTGTTCAAAGAAATGGCACGTTAATGTCAGAATTATAGCTCAGAGTTAAAGCAGGCTTCCTCCAGGTCGCTCTTGGGAAACTGTTTCCTGGTTCTTGTCTGGAAGATCCTTGTCTGTGCATGTGTGAGGGAGACAGGCTGGCTTCAGCGGGAGGGGGGTCCCTGAATCTCTCGAAATTGTGTGCAACACTGTATGTGTGTATATTCTAAGAAGCTATGTTTCACTCTCCAGGGTGGAGGCTGGGGGGAGGGGAGGAACATGTAAAGGTGATGTCCCTTTGGCTGAGACTCAGGGTCTCACCTTTGGACAGGGCTTAGCTTTGGAGAATGTTCCGGGCACTTTCCTCGGGTTTGGGGCTATCACTTCCATCTCGTCCTAAGGAGGTCCGTGCCTCGCAACAGAAGAGCTTAAGAACCATTCCTTGAGTCCCCAGTAAGTGAATGGTTAAGGAGACGCTCTGGAGAGAAATGTCTGAGTTTGACTTCCGGCTCCCTACTGATTCCTCAAATGAACTTCAACAAATCTCTTCACCTCTCCGTACCTCAGTTTCCCCATCTGTGTAAGGGGGTTGACAGCAGTCTCTATTTTGCAGGGGTATCATGAGACTTCAATGAACTAATCCATGGAAAGTTCTTAGAATGGCATCTGAAAGTTCGTAGGTGCTCCATAAATGCCAATTAACTCTAGAAAATGTTCTGAGTTGCTTTTATTTTTGCAGCCATCCTGTGTAGCCCTCTGAGTGCAGGAAGAGGAAGGGAAGCCCAGGGAGTTGATGCTAAATGGTGCTTTCTCATTACTGTGCTCTGTCAGAGTCGGAGCTTCACTTTGCACAAACTCCTTCACCCAGAGAGCGGCAGCTCTGCTCTGACGGAAATGTTAGGTCTGTATCACTTGCCTTCCTTTATTAAAACCAACCGTCTGCCTGGCCCCGCGTAAGGTGCTTTCCACACATCATTTCACATCCTAACAGCCCCCAAATGAGCCAGTCCCCTTACTGCAGACAAGGAAACCAGGCCAAGAGAGATTAAACAACTTGCCCCAGGTGAGATGCTAACGCATGGAAGAGGAATTTTAATGCAAATTCAGGACTGTTTGAGCCTAAGATCAGTGTGCACCAAGCTACACTTCAGAGATTTCAAATGGAGGTTTTTTTCCTCGGAGAATTTGAAGTTTTGCTAGATATGCTCTAGCCAGGACTATCCTAAATGACCTTCAGAGTGGCAGTGAAATTCAAGGTTCAGCCCTAACTACTCAGTAGTTAGGCTACTCAGTAGGTATTTACAGAGTGCCAGCTTCAGGGGCAACTCAAAGTAGACCCGAGAGACACAGGGGGAGCAGAGAACAGGCCTTTCCCTGGGGGAGCTTACAGTGAGCCTAGAATGGAAGAGGAAGCTGCCACCACCATTACCACCAGCAGCTGCATTTGCAAATCCAAATCTCACTTAAACAACCATACATGGAAAATGCTATTATTATCCCCAGTGTAATGATGCAGAAACAAGTTCAGAGGGAGCAAGTAAGAGGTAAAGTGACTCATGTGAGGTCGTCTGGCCAGTAAGTGGTTGAGGAGGAACTTGATTCCAGGTGATCTGACTCCAGAGCCTGTACCTGAACCCACCACACAGTGCCCTGAAATAATTACAGACCACGAGACTATAAGCTCCTAAGGGCAGAGATCAGCTCTGCTTTGTTCACTGCTGTATCTCCAGGGTTTAGGACAATGCCTAGCACATAATCAGCGCTCCATAAACACTTGCGGGATGAAGAAATAAAGGCACAAATGGAAGAGCCAGGCAAGATGACAGATAGTTCCATTGTACTGGTTGCAAAAAAGCTGGTTTCCTGCCCTCTAGTCCTCCTTGTGCCTTAAAGGCCTCAAATGATTTCCATGCCCTTGAAAAAAGGTTCTTCCCCTCCCCGCCACCCGGCATTTCACATGCCAATGGTATTTGCTGCTGCCTGTTTCTGCACCAACCAGTTTTGACAAGGGTTGGGAAGTGGTTTGCTGGGATGTTATCTGGCCAGTCACTCTGCTGGCTTTTCTGGTACAACTGGAAGGAAACACCCTGCTTATCACAGGAGAATTTATTCTTGGGAATGTTCAGCTTAACCTGACTGAGCACAATCTGCGGAGGGTTGGGCATGAGTAACTCCAAGAGTACAGCGTTGCTGGCTATTGGGAAAGAGCAGTCAGGCTGTGAGTGTAGCAACCACATGGGCCAAGAATGAATCCCATGCCCACAGCACTTCACAGAGGCCTCAGGAGCGCATGGCATGCTGTCTTGTAATTCTTTTTTTTACATCGTTGTTTTTCCCACATTAACGGGCAGCTACTCAAGGGCAAGCGTTTGTCATACTGTTGTCTCAATCCCTAGCACTAGCCTAGAGCCTGGTATACATGATATCCCATCCCCTTGAATCCGGGCGGGCACGTGACTGTTCCCACCAGTAGAGGATGGCAGAAGTAAGGACATGTGACTTCCAGGGTTAGGTCATAAAAGGAGGTCTGCAGTTTCTGGTCGATTCTCTTGAATAACTCTCTCTTGGAACACAGCTTCCATACTCTAAGAAGTCCAGGTCACTTGGAGAAACCATGAGCAGGCGCTCTGATTGTCAGTCCTATCTGAGCCCAGCCTTTGAGTCAACCAGACCACTTCTTTAGAAAAGTAAAGTTACCATCTTGGAAATGGACCCTCCAGTCCTGCAGGTCCAGCTCCCAGTGATTTGAGTCACCCCCAGCCATTTGAGTCCTCCCAGTTGAGGCCCCAGATATCATGGAACAGAAACAACCTATCCCAGCCCTGTCTAATTCTCTGACCCACAAAATTCATGAGCATGTTAAAATTATTAGTGTTTTTATATCACTAAGTTTAGGGTGGTTTGTCATATTTCCATGGTAACTAGAACAACTCTGGAGCCGGACTGTCTAGGTTCAAATCCTGGCTCCACCAATTACTACAAATGTTTCCTAGGGCAAGACCCTGAGGCCCTGCAGACCTCAGCTTTCTCATCTACAAAATGGGTCCCTACAAAGACTCTGTCTCAGAAGGTTGTTGCAAGCACGAAGTAGGGTAATGAGCATGAAGAGTTTAGCACAGAGTCTAGCATGGTTGCTGGAGCAGTTGTCATGGTCGTCAGCTCAGAATTTTGTGGGGCACCTCACTTTTCACACGTGACTCTCCTCCCCGACTCCCTGAATCCCCCAAGCATATGGCAGAACCTCACCCTAAAGCCAGTGCAGAGTCTCATCTGCTGTGCAGTTGGCTGCAGTGGGCAGGTGTCTGCAAGGTCTAGCTCTACCATTATTTGCCTGGAGATACTTGGCTTGTGACTGAATCTTTCTGAGCCTTCTTCGCCTCATTCATAGCAAGGAGTCACGGCCCCCTTGTGAAGTGGTTGTGAGGATTGATGAGCTTATGTGTGCAATGCACCTAATATGATGGCTCACACTTGGGGACCATTTGACCGTGGCCACCACCTCCATGATGACATGATTAAACCTAATCGTGTCTTAGACATGTCCACTCCCTGGGGGAAGATCTACATTCGCGTATAGTCACACACATCAAATTGAATTCTAATCATTCATTCTGAAGCCCAGTTGGTCTCCACTGGGCTGATTCTTTGGGCCCCATTCTGCGGTGTGGATTTTTCAGCATGAGCCGTGAACTCAATTGAGCCAGCCAGTCCACTTCCGGAATGACTGCTCCACTTAGCGATCGAGGCAGTTTCTGATCCCGAAATCAGAGTAAACAGCATCTGCTGCTGCTGCACTGTGATGCCAACAGCTCATACTGAGGCTGTTTTGCTCTGGATGGTTGGCATAGGTGATATTAATAATGCTGATAACATCTTAGAATTATTGGACAATTTACAAAGCACTGGCTATAAAAATCTCCTTTGACTTCTCAATCACAATATACATAATCATTGATAAAACTAGAAGATCTATTACATACTGAGTATTTGTTGGGAATATGCTAAGTGCTTTACATACATTAATTCATTTAATGCTAACGACCTCATGAGAATGGGGTATTCCCGGTTACTCCATTAGTTGTTAAGCAGATGAGGAAACTGAGGCTCTGAGGACTGGGTGCTCCGCCTGAGTTCACCAGCCAGTGCTGACCCAGCTGGGTTTGAACAGAGACCGTCTCCATCCCGGAGCTCAAGTGCCAAACATGATTCCAAGCCTCTGCCACGGATTCCTCCTGCTCTTGGCAGATACATGCGGGGATTTAAAGGAAGAAGAAAAAGCTTTCCATTTTTTTAGCAAAGTTGACCCACAAGATCACCTTTCAAGAAAACCAGGACAAAGTCCCTCAGAAACATGAAGCCACGGCTAAGAGGCCACTTGGGGAAGACGAGGCCAGTTTAGGCCCCAGCAACCAGATCCATGTCAACCACAAATTCACTTATAAGTTCATTAATATTCAATTGAATCTCTTATTCCCAGTGGACGTGGGAAGGAAAGGTGTCCCAAGAGCAACTGGGAAAACTGTAAACCAGCAAGAGAGAAGGGCCCAGGGCATGACAAGGTGTGGCAGAAGGCGGACCCGCAGTGGGTGTCTGAGGACTCTGCCTCCCTCCAGCTGAGGGTCTGAGTGTCCTTTCTCCTCCTGGTCCAAGCCTATTTGGCAGAACTTGGCTGGTTTTCATCATAAAATTTGGGCTTGGGGAAAATGCTGCTTTAGGGAGGCCAAAGACTATCCATTTTCTGGGCCAAGCCATTCATCTGACAGGTGGGGAAACTGAAGCCTAGGAAAGTGGGTCCCAGCACAAACACTAGAGGAATTCCTGCATTTCACTGGTCCTCAAGTGGGGGTGAGCGGATAGGTGGGGATTTTGCTTCCAGGGGACATTTGGCAATATCAAAGATATTTTTGGTTGTCACAACCGAGGGTATGGAGTATGTAGAGGCCAGGGATGCTGCTAAACGTCCTGTAATGCACAGGACAGCCCCCACAGCAAAGAATGATCTGGCTTCAAATGTTCATAGTGCTGAAGTTGAGAAGCTCTTGTCTGGTCCTATGAACCCAGGTCTGTGGGGTGGTAAACGGCCTTCAGGCTTTAAGCAGTTGGAGTCAGAATCCACCAGGAATTATCATTCAATGTTAGAGGGTAGAAAGCTGACACTGAGAGAGAGGAAATGATTTGTCCTCGGTCATACAGCCAATACGTCCCAGTGCTGGAATTTGAAACCATGTCTGCAGGTTGTTGGTCTGACTTTAACTGCAGCCTTCTTGTCTTTCTACTCCGCCACTTCGTACGAGAAATCCATCCCTGCCCCCACAACGACTGAGTCTTCATCTGTTTGTCCATCTCCCCCAGTGTGGGCCCATCGAGACACTTGGTGCCTAGCATGGGGCCTGGCATGAAAGTATTTGCAAGATGTTCATAATAGCTATGAAGATCAGATAACAGCAGCAGCCTTTATTGATTGTTTATTTCTTAACTACCACGGACTGTCCTGTTTTAAACAGATTGCATGCACTCATTTTTTCCCCACCATTCTAATGTAATAGGTGCTATTATTATGCAACTTATGGATGAGAAAACGGAAGCACAGGGAGGAGAAATAACCTTCTCCTAGGTGACCAAACCAACAGGGAGGAGCCAGGATTTGAACCTGAGCTGTCATAGGCTTTGAGAGCCTTTGCCCCGGACTTGCAGTGACCATTCCCTTCCCCGTCTTCCCATTTGCCTACTCTACAGCTCAGGGACTGGCCCATGACTCAGGTCTGTTGTGCGTGACAGACATCCCTCTGGCCACCATGATCGGATCAGGGATGGGCATGTAAACAAAGGTGAAGCGTCAGTCTTCCCTGGGACTTTTACTGGAGCTCCTAGAGAATACAGTTTCCGTTCCCTGGAGATCCTTGGATATAAGGACAGTGTTTGAGGCCGTGTTCCCTAGCCACATGGAGGAAGGTGTCCTCAATAAAAGAGGATGGGGCTGATACACAAAGGGAAGGAAAGGAAGGAGAGTGCAAGAGAGTGAAGGTGATACGACTGTTTGAGCTCCTGGATCCAGCCACACCTGAAATATCCACCCTGGCATTTTCAAGACCCTGGATCCAGCCATGCCTGGAGGATCAACTCTGGTATTTTTAATCACCTGAACCAGTAGCTATTGCATCTATTAAAATATATATATATTTGGCTTAAGACAGTTTGGATTGAGTTTCTCTCACCTGAAACTCAAAGGTGTCTGACTAATACAAATTGGTTTCAACTTGCCAAAAGGCTTATTAGTTCATTTCAGAGTAGATGACTTTGCAGTATGCTAAGTGGTAAGACAAGGCTCTTCTAACTCTAGACATGCCTATCTGTAAAAAAGTCTGGACGAGAATGATGACAGCGATGGTCTATTAGTTCTAGGTGAGGGGCATCCCTTTAAGTATTGTACATAGATTACTCATTAATCCTCACAAGCACGCACTATCTTTTGGTACTATTGTCATCATCATTATCCCATTTTAGAGATGGGCAGACTAAGATATACAGAGAAAGTAAGAAACATGCTCAAGATCACAGAGCTAGTAAGTGGCAGAGCAAGGCTTGAACCCAGGCAGTCTGGCTGCGGACCCCCCCTCCCCCTAACTGACTCCAACACAGCACTGTGTCTTCTCCTCCTGCAAAGACCTGCACAGGAGTGGTATTCCTAAACCTAGGTTCCTACCTGCAAATTCAGGGTGTGTCCTCCTGAGCATCTGTTCTTTGCCCCGTTGCCAAAGGCGTGTTTAATCACCTGCCTGGAGCTCCCTTCCCCACTTGCATTATAATGAGCCCATGGCGGCTACTATCACTAATGTCATTCTGGCTGCTGGCTGCATTTGTGCATGTAATAAATGCAGCTACCACAAGATCGGAAATTGGACAGGTGACACAGAGGCGGTGATTGTGCAGATCAGATTGGGAACAGGGAACTGTTAACACTGACAGCTGCATAAAGCCATCTCCTCGTCTATTGTGAGGTGCCCTAATGAGGTAAGATCCTAACATCTGTTAGGCTCGCAGTCCCACTCGGCTTGCCTGGGCTTTCTTCTTCCTCCTCTTCTCACCCAAGTAACTGCTTTTCATCTTCCCGTTCAGAGAAGGAGCAGCTCTCTCTCATTACCCTGTCACCAAACAGAGCTGGAGCAGGGGTGTCAAGTGTGAAAGTTTGTGAGGCAACACATTTTCCTGAGCATCTCTGCTTATGTGGCAGTCACATCTGGGCTGAAATCTCCCTTCCAGGAAAGCAGGACATTCCCGAGGTTACAATCCAGACAGACCTCAACCGGCAGTGCTGTGCTGGCAAACGTTTGCCAGCCGACTCTGAAGGGTGGGAAAGTATCCCTGGTGTGTAATGGTTGCCAATTTCCCTGGTGTAAATACTGTCTTCATCATCAATTTCAAGCTGCCAAGGTGAGGCTCATAACATTCCTGAAAACTTAACCATTGGCTCTCAGGAGCCTAGAGGAGCTGACTCCAGCACTCCCTGGGTAGGAAGCCTGGTCTGTGCCTTGGACCTCCTAAAAATCCACTGATTTTCACTATTAGGAGAAAGGAGGAGGGGGGGTTTATTGAAAATAGGCCTTTTTTTTTTTTTTTTTTGTAAATTAAGGATAATGCAAGACAGGCAAGACAAGAGTTCTAGCTTCCATGGTCACCCAATAAATAGTAACAATGACCAAATAAACCCATAAAAAAGATAAATAACACTTTACATGCACTGTCTTACAAGTTTATGAGTATATCTGAGACCTTTCCTCACTTGGCTTTAACATGGAGCAGAATCACCAGAGCCACCCGCTTGCAGAGGCCGGTGGCTCTGCAAAGCTGCTCTCCCCAAAAGGAAGGGGGATTTGGCAAAGCAGCAGTTTGGCAAATGGAGATACAAAACCAAACACATCCAGAATCCCAGATCCAGCTTCTTTCTCTCATTTTCTTCCTTCTCGTTCCCTTCTAAACCCCAAAAGAGGAAATGTTCAACTAAGAGCATTGTGGGTAATCCAAAGAAGAAGAATCAAACCTGACGATGTCATGATTCTAATCTTAGAGCAGGCCTGGGTCACACCAGCACCCATGGGCTGGATCCAAAAAGTCGGAGAATGGACAAGGAGATTGGCGTTGACAGCTTTTGGTTCCGGCACACAGAGTGTCAGACATTTACTTAATTGCTGTCAGAAGTGGAGAGATGCTGCAATTGGCTGCAGTAAAGTTAGCCTTCCATCCTTCCATCCATCCATCCATCCAGCGATGCACATTACCGTACCTCTGAAACACTTCAAGGTCACCAATGACATTATTAAGTCCAATGGTCAATTTCTAGCCCTATCTTATTTAATCTCTCAGCAGCACCTAACAATGGATCACTCTCTTCCTGGACACATGTCACTCCTCTACTGCTTTCTTCCCACCTCGCCAGCTGCCCTTTTCCAGTGGCCTTTGTTGGATCCTGCTCCAACAAAGATCCTTCTGACCTCCAAGTGCTGGAGGGCCCCAGAGCTCAATCTCTGGGCCTATTCTCTACCAGCACTCATGTGCCTGGTAGCACGGCTTTAAACACCATCTCTGGCTGATGATTCTCAAATTTATATGACCAGCCCTGACCTTCTCTTGAGTCTAAACTCTTGGATGATTAATGGACGCCTCAAACTTAACATGCCCCAAACTGAACTCCTGCTTCCCTCCCGGCCCAGCCCCTCTACCGTCCATCCCGTCCCCATCTTCTCTGTCTCAACAAACGGCAGTGCTTTCCTTCTAGCTCCTCATGCTTATGTCCCTGGGCTCACGCTTGACTTCTCCTTCTTCTCCTATCCCACATCCAACCCACCAATAGGTTCTGCCTGTAAGCTACATCCTGAATCCCACCATGTTGCTCCACTTGTCACTGCTCCCTCCCTGGTCCCAGCCACCGTCTTCCCTTGCCTGGATTATTGCAATAGCTGCCTTGTTCATCTCCCCTTTTCCTCCCTGGAGTCCGTTTCCAACGTAACATTCACATGTGTCAGGTCCCATCCCTCCTCTTCTCAAAACCCACCATTGGCTTCCGGCTTCACTGAGAGGAAACCAAAGCCTTCCAAAAGCCTGCAAGGCCTCGGCCTCATCTCCTCTCATGGCTCTCCTGCCACATGCTGGTCCAGCCATGCCAGTCTTTTCCTATTCTTGCTGCTCTTCCCTCAGGGCTCTGCACGGTTCACTTCCTCACTTCCCGCACAGCTTTCTCAAATTTCACTTTACCAAAAAGTCCTTCCCCAACCACCCCATGCAAAATAGCAGCCTCCGCGACTCTGCATCCGCCTCCTCCACTTTATTTTTCTTCATAGCGCTTACTGCTACTTGATATTGTTTTAGCTGTCTGTTTTCTTGTTTAACATCTGGCTACCCTCTTTAGAATACAGTCTTCACGAAGGCAGAAACTTTGTCTTATTTATTATTCTATCCCTAACTACTAGAATAATACCTAGTACACAGTAGGTGACAGAAGGAATGAATGGAGGAGGTCACCCAACCATCCATCTACCTGTCCCTCCATCCATCTATCATCCAACAATCTGTCCATCCATCATCCCTCCATCAGGCCATCCATCCATCCATCCATCCTTCTATCCATCCATCCATCCATCCATCCATCCCTCTAACCACCCATCCATCCATCCATTTATCTATATGTCCATCTATCCATCCATCCACCCATCCATCTATCTATCCATCCATCCATCCATCCATCTGTCCCTCTGTCTATCCATGCATCTATCCGACTGTCCATCTATGCAATGGTTTCTTATTGGGAGTCTGTAGAGGTCCATGAGAGGTCCATTGCATTAGCCCTTCAGGTGTGAAGGGAAATGTCCAGAAATAAGCCCATTTGGGGGTCTTAGGCCTCCCTTAGATCAACAGTTACAATAATTATGAACATGAGCCAGACTTACCCGCACAGTACCTGGCCTCAACAATGAAGCTTTCAATTAAGGCACACAACGAATATTCCCTTATTACACTTCACAGCTTGCAAAGCAATTTCACATTCATGATCCTACTGAATGCTCCATAACTGTGCTGTACAATATGGTTGCCACTAGCCACATGGGACTGTTTAAATTTAAATTCATTAAAATTAAATAAAATTAAAAACTCAGTTCCTTAGTCCTACTAGCCATATTTTAAGTGCTCAATAGCCACATGTGGCTAGTGGCTGCCATATTGGACAGAAAGTTCTACTGGATAGTGCTGCTTCATAACCACCCCATGAAGTAGTTTATTGTATCCCATTTTGTAGACAGGGCAACAAACCCAGAGAAGTACCTTAATTAGCAGAGGCAGAGGTTAGCCTTGAGGTTGTTTCTTCCAAAGCAGGGTGATTTAAGGGCCTGGTCCCTGAAAGCTTGCACCTTAATTCAGCTTCTGATACAGGAGTTCAGGAATTTAGCTGATAATCTGCCAGTGACGGCCTCTTGCCAAGTTGTCTGTGCAATACTCATGCCCCTGTCTTCTGGTAACAGCACCCCCATTTTCCCTGGCCACCTCTCTCTCCTCTACTCTCAGTCCGTGAGCCTCCGGTGGGGCTGACCCCACTCTGACTCCAGGGCCGAGCATGTGAGCCTGTGACTACGGTCTGGTCAACCAGAGTCCCACATCTCCAGGTCTTGGTGAATGGAGGCAGTCGAAGAATCAATAATACTGCACAGCAACAGGACACACAGATGCACGTGCGTGCACACACATACACTCTCACACACACACTCTGCTGCCCATGTCCATGCTTGGGTTCACCGCAGGTGATAATTTCTAGTTCAGACTGTGGGGACAGGAGGGAAGATGCCCAGAAAGCTTCTCCCCTACTCCCCCGTTGCAGATCCGCTAATAGCAATGGTGTGGCGCATCCTATTGAGATAATAATTTGTGCTTGGCTTCACTGCTGTGCAACACCAGACCAGAGCTATTTGTACACTTCTCCCCAGTCTTCCTGCCCTGTTCCAGGAGGAAACCAGTCCTCCAGCGCCCTCGCCTCAGGTGGCTTGTGTGCAGAGGAAAAGCAGAGCTTTACCTGAGAAGACCTTTGTTACTCAAACAGGAGTCTCATGGAGGGAATTGGTGAAGGGGAGGGGAACAGGCGGCGGAACATTCCAGAAGACAGCTGATTGGACAATTGCCCAAGGCAGGAAGGAGAGGTCTGCAGGACTACTGACCGTGGGGGCTCAGTGCCCTGGCTCTTCCCGCATTTCAAGGCAGCACAGGACTGAAGAGGGGCATGGAAATGGCCATGTGACGTACCACGTGGTGGCAGTGGGTCTGGACGCTAGACACTGGGGCTTCTGACTTCACCAAAGACACATCCAGGTTCAGGCGAGAGTGCTGTCCACCTCCGGGGATCAGGTGGGCTGGACAAAGAGCAGGTCAGCTGAGACCACGGTGGATGGGAGACTCCGGGCCCCTGTCCTGTTGTCCAGATATCAGATAAGCCTCCTGGGCGATGGCGTGACCCCAGGCAGATGTGGAGGGGCCCAGCCACAAGGAGGAGTCTTAACTTCTTACCACTGTGGTGGGGTTGGGCCAGGTGAAATCTGTTGCACACTGGGTGGTGAGTAAGATTCGTATATGTAATAATGCAAACAACATGGCCACAGTGACAACCAACACCATACAACCTTCACAGCAAACACCCTTGATTGGGAGCTGACTGTGGGCCCATCATTGTGCCAGACGTGAAGCTCTCTATAGACTTTATCTCATTAAGCAACATAGCAACTCACGAGGGAGTCACTGCCATTAGCCCCATTTAACAGGGGAGGAAACTGAGGACCAGAGAAGTTAAGCATCTGATCGAAGTCACACAGCAAGTAAGGAGCAGAGCTGGGACTCAATCTTCAGTCTGTCTTAACTCCAAAGCCTGTGGTCTTTTGCTTTTGAGTAGAAAGGCCTACATTTTGCCAGGGTTGAGCCCTTGGACCCCACTCTCAACCAATCTGCCCAGCAATCCCCTCAGGGTCAGAGCCACGGCCAGGCCCAGTGCTGGACAGACACTGGAATTTTCCACGAGATGAGATCCTGAGTCTTCCTATCACTGGGGGAAAAAAAATCTGGACTTTCTATCTTCCACGTGCTTTTTCTTACCTCTCTCTCACTCTTCCCTGGGTACCCCAGGATTAATGGCAAAGTAACCCGGGGGTTGGAGTCAGGCGGCTGCAGGGAGGAAGGGGCCGAGGGCAGGAGACGCACAAACCAGCAGCTGCCACGGGGAACGAGGCTCTTAATAACTCAAGATCTTTCCAGCAGGTCTGCAGGCTAATTAAACCCGCGCCTCAGTCGCTGCAACGCGAGGGGAGCCTCACCTGAAAGCTGTCATTTGCCAACACCAAGGAGAACAGAAGCAAGTACTCAAACAGTACCCACAGCCACCGCTCTGGAATATTGATTAGCGAGAGATGAGACACACGCCAGCTTTCAACCCCTCCAACCCGATCAGAATCGATATTTCTCTCCTTGGAATGCAGAGGAGTAAACCCTTTCAATACCGGTCTGGAAGCGTCTAGGGGCTGCGACATGCGCCAGCCCTGCTGTCCTGTTCTGCTTCACTGAAAACGCTATCATAGGTGAAGATATAAAAATTACAGAATTCGTCGAAAGATACTACAAAGCCTCAGCCACACGTCCTAATGACTCACGCAATGACTGGTCTCCGGCATGCAGCCTGTGACTAGAGCCGCTGTGCTGAGTGTATACACGCGGCCCTGCGCCGAGGTTCCTTAAAGAGCCCAGAGGCTGCCCCCCGAATTGTGCTCACACAGGGAAGGCATCGAAAGGTCGCCAGCTCCCCCGGAGAGGTGAGAAGAAAACCTCAGAGCCTGGAAGAGCTTGGGGCCGTGCAAAGGGACGTGGAGATTTAAAGGCACAAACTGGAGGAGTGGAGACAGCGGGAACCCGGCATTCACGGGAGGCGACCGTGGACGCCCGGCACCGAGAGAACGCTGCTTTGGCCCCAGGCGGCGGCCGGGGCAGGATGCAGCTGCTGCGCTTTGGCAAGACTGGCGTTCCCACTGCGAACACGTCCCAAGATGCTGCGGGGACTGGGGAAGGGGACTCTGGCTTCCTGTCCAGCATTTCCCTGGTAACAAGTACCCCTGGGGCCCTCAAGACAGGGAGGGGAGATGGAAGAACAAGGGCAAAAACCCAAGCAGACCAGATGCCCCCTAGTTCTGTTCTGTATCTTGACCCCTTTTCTGGAGGGACGTGCAGAGACAAGGACAGCAGCAGAGGAGCCCACTGGATTCCCCAACCCAGAGTCTGCCCAGACGTTTGGGTCTGCAGGACTCCAGTCCTCCCAAGGGCGAAGGTTAGGCATTCACTTCAGCAAGCGCCCACTGGCCAGTGGGTCAGATTTCAGCCTCCAGAGTTAATCCCGGGTTCAAATCCCAGCTCTGTTATGTGTGGCCTTGGAGATGAGTTGCTTCCACTCCCTGAGCCTCAGTCTCCCCCTGGATAAAATGACCCCCATCCTAGGGCAGTGTTAGGAAGCTCACAGCCTGGCACCCCGCAAGGGCCCAATCGGTGCAGCAATTAGTGGTTAAGCCGACCACTGGGTCTGAGAACAGTTCCCGGCATCACAATTGTGGTTGCTTAAATCCACTCAAATAAACGTTGATGGTATATGCAAAAACAAAAACGAAAGACGGCTCCCCTCCAGTGGCCTGGGACGCAGCCCTGGCTGGGCTCGTGCGACATCACCCCTGCTTGCTCCTGTCCTCCCAGTGGTGTCTCCATCTCCCCTCCACCTGTCCCAGCACAGTTCAGAGCCTTGCAAACGTCACTGGCCCAGCACAGGACAGCTGAGGGCACAGAGCCAGGAGCAATCCCTGGACGAGGGGCCGGGACAACTGATCCACTGCCGCCCATCTGATGCCTCTGTGCCCTAGGGGACTGGGGTCTTCAAAGCCCCCGAGTGAAGCTGGCACAGAAGTCCCAGTCCCAGTGAAGGCACTGGGTCGGGTGACTGCCGCTGTCATGAATAACACAAACAACAGCTCCTGACACTGGTGGAGGGACAGCCACGTGCTGTGTCTTTTCATCCTCCCAGTGTCCTTGTGGGACGGAAGCTGGTAGTTTTCCTACTTCACAGAGCAGGAAACGGGCACAGAGAAGTCAAACTGCCTGCCCCGCCTGCAGCCCCGGACCGAATGCTAACTTTGCTGTCAGCACCGAGACTGGAGTCGGGTCCCCAGGGAATCAAAGGGTCTCGGGCTTTCTGTTTTGGTCGCCTGGTCTAAGTCTCTTGCAGCTTTTGTCCTCTGTTTCCTTCTCAGCTCACTCACAGCCTCGGTGCAGAATAAATCTCCGGGCTCTTGCAGAGCTCACAAAACAACAAGGGAAGCAAAGGATTCCGAGACAGGTTTCCACGCCCCACTGGTTGAGATCCTAAACCCGGCTGGCTCCCCTACACGTGGAGGGCCCTGGCTGGACCGCAGCCAAGTCTTGTAGCTGAGGAGGCCTGGAAAAAATGAGCCTGCATTTGGGATTCAAGAGAAGGGCATTGCAAGGTCAGGAGTCCCCCGTGGCGGGAGGGGAGTGGCCAGTCTCACTCAGCTTCCTGCTTCCCTTCTAACTTTCCCAGTCCGAGTTTGTGCCATGCAGTGTCCACAGACCAGGATCTCCCTGCAGCCCAGGCCAGCAAGAATTCCAGGCCTCGAACCTCAGCTTAGGCATCCGATGCTCATGGAGCCAGGGCTAAGGTCTTGGAAGGGCTGGAAGGACCTCTGGATGCCTCTGGGTTTAGCAATTTTAAGATCAAGTATATTTTATTGTCCTTCAACAGATTCTTGTATGCCAACTCTGCACCAGGCTCCAGCGATAGAGGGACAATTAGATGGGCACAGACCTCGACGAGGGGGTCATGGGACTGAGCAGGGGCTCTAGCCAAACTCTGGGGAAATCAGGATGTTTGCTTTCTGTCCAGGTCACCTGCTTTCAATAAGGTAGTCATTCCATAATCGTCTATGTGCTGCACAGGTGACATGGGGACAGGACAGGAGAAGAGCTGATGGGGGAGGGGAAGCTGGAAGGGAGTTCCAGGCAGAGGGAACAGCACATGCAAGGGCAGGGAGATGGGAGAGAGCCGGGCAAGTTTGAGAAACTGAAAAACATTTCCTAGGGCTGCCGTAACAAAGTACCAGAAAGTAGGTGGCTTAGAGCCACAGAACCTATCCTCTTGCAGCTCTGGAGGCCCGAAGTCTGAAATCAAGGTGTGGGCAGGGCCATGCTCCCTCTGAAGGGCCTAAGGGAGAATCCTTCCTGGCCTCTTCCAGCCTCTAGTAGTTGGCAGCAGCTTGGCATTCCTTGGCTGGTGGCTGCATCACTCCAATCTATGGCTCTGTGTGTCTTCACGTGGCCTTCTTATAAGGACATCAGACCTTTGATGAGGGCCCACCCTAATCCTGTCATCTTAACTTGACTAGTTACATCTGCCAACATCCTATTTCCAAATAAGGTCATGTTCTGTGGTTCCGCATGGACATGAATTTGGGCGGAGAGCACACTTCAACCCAGGACAGGCAGGATGGCTCCAGAGCAAGGGGGAAGGTGGCTCTGGAAGGATTGTTATTATTCAGAGATAGGAGACCAAACATCTCTCTGGCTTTGGTGGGGTCTCCTGGCAAGAAGGGTGTCTGTTAATTGCAACTTCCAGACTCCCGCAAGGGGGGAAGGCCACCACAGCAGCAGATGGCAGAGACGGGGGAGGAGGGAGACCAGGAGAAGCCAGGGCGCAAAGATCTTCTTTTAAAATACACCAGATCAGGAAGATCTGTCATGCCTGCTAAGCAGATGTGTTGTAGATTCTATTAAAAGCACAAATGAACTTTAGAAGACAGGTCCTAATAAGCAATTCTAATTATCATCTTCATTAGCTACTCCAGTCCCAGGGTGATCTATTTTCATACTGGGGAGCGCCGCATCCACATTTCTCTGGAAATGTCTGCTCCTCTTGGCACCTCCAGACGTGGTGTTTGGTGTTGAGAAAGACGTCCCTGACCTTGGGCAGGGGCAGAGGTAGAAGGTTCCCATTCCACCTTTGCCTGAATCTTGCATGTGATGTTGACTAGCTAGCTTCCTGTTGCATATGTCAATACAGTTTGGAGGGGAAACGATCTCATTGAGGAAATAGCACCAGGGGTTTGCTATTCAGTCCGTCAAGCAATATGTGTGCCTAGCACAGTGCCGGGTAACATTAACAGCAGTTTACACGGAACGTTCACATGGTGGGCTTGGTGTGAGTCTGTTCCCTGCAGTAACTCATTTGCATCTCACTACATCGAAACTGCCTTTCGGGTTGGGCATTATTATCCCATTTCACACACGGGAAGACTGAGGTTCAGAGAGGTGACAGCCAAAGAGAGCGGTGTGGCTGATCCATCGCCCTCGGCAATCTGAATTCAGAGCCCATCCTCTGGATGCAACGCTGTGCAGCCTGCCAGATGTTGCCACATACTGTGAGGAGTTAATAAAAAACCAAGTTCACCTGCTGACTGAATTCTGCCATCGTTTCTGTTTCAAGGGGCTGTAACCCCCAACTTTATGCTCCCTTGGCAAGTCCCATTTGGGAACCACTGTCCAAACAGTCCCTTGACATTGTATTTTCAGCTTTTCTTACTTCTCAGTAGTAACCACTCTTGCAGTTTAACATCCGCCCTGTAAAGGAAGAGTTCAGCTGTCCTGACACTTCCTTTAAACCCGGGGCTTGTTGAGGGGGTAGAATCCCCCTCGCTGAGCTCTCTGGGAAGGGAAGATTCCGCCCTCACTAAGCCTAGCTGATTTTTCTTGTCTTGACCCATGCCTGGTTCATAACGCCCTCTCAGTAATGGCCTGCAGGCTGGATGAAGGAATGAAATCATGGTGAAGGAATGAATGAATGAACCTCTCAGCTGCTCCGCTTCCTCCTTCACGATCTAGCTCTGTGGGACCATTTCCTGCTCCCAGACACCCTGCAGGCACTTGGAATGTCTCGACCTTTTCCTGCTCAATCCTGTCTGCCTGAAATGCCTGTGCCCTGCTCCTACTCACAAACTCCTATTCATCCTTCAAGGACCAGTTCAAATTACACCCTCCCCCCCATTCTCCTTAAATTTCCTCTGAACTGAACTCCTCAGCTGAGTTAATCATTCCTTCTCCTGGGTTCTCAAGGCACTCTGCCCGTACACAGCAAATGTCATCACTGAATTTGGATGGTATAATGGTTATTGACACATCCGTCTCTCTCGGACAAGGGCAACACCCAAGGATAGGAATGGAATCTGATTCATCTCTAATCCCCCAAACTGAGTGTTTCAATAGTCTTTGAAAATTAAACAGAAAATCCGAGCTTTGCTTCCTGGCTGAGTAGAAAGAACATAGGTAAGGTCTGCTGGGCCCGGCTCTACACTTCTGCTCAAAGCTGTCTTTGAGACACAGAGACACTTGTTTTCTGGAACATTCCAGGTGAGGGCAGAGGTGTCTTCATTCACATCTCATTCCCCAACACAGCAGAGACCCAATAGCCCCCTGAGGAACAGGATGTCTGCTGCCCAGGTGGGGTCTACTTGCCACGCTGGAGGACACATCTCTCCCCTTTTGGATCACTCGGTGGTGCCCGAGACATCCCTCTATACACTCACGGGGCGATGCCTGTGGCTGGTCATTGGATCCCACCTCATATGGCAGATGTGGGGGAACAACACGGCATTCCAGGTGTTTCCTAATGCAGTTCCAGGACAGACCTAATCTTCAAAGCAAGCACTCGCCCCCTATACTGCAAAGAGAGAAAGGGACACAAAGACCCAGCTACGAAAACGTCTCATCGCGGCGTGAATGGAAGCACAGGAGTGACAGGACTTCCCTGAGACCAAGTCTCAGCTCTGTCTTTTCTCAGCTTTGCAGGTAGCTTCTCTTCCCTCATCTGTAAAATGCGTACGACCCAGTACCTGTCTCATGCTGTCATGAGCATTAAATGAGACACTATACGAAAGGGCACTAATGAACCTCACTAAAAATCAGTAAGGTCCACGCACTGTGCCAGTGATAAATAACTGGTTAAGTTGGCCCTGTGTCCTGGTTTGCAAAGCAGAGTATATCCGGGATATATATGGAGAGCTCAGACAGTGTCGGGGTATGATGAGCACACGACAAATGACAGATCCTGTGATTGTCATTGCTGTGCTCCTACTGACCGGAAGCTCCCAGGTCACCATTTGTCAGACTGGCTGCTCACATCCTAGGCAGACTCTGCTGATGCTGATTTCAAAGACTGGTTTAAATTGTCTTCACTCCCTACTGATTTTTGCTGCTGTCCGTGGGGAGCCTCCCCCGATGTGACTAATCTCTCTCTGTCCCCAGGCTGGGGGGTTGAAAGGCACCACTGGCAAAAATCAATCTGAAGCAATTAAATCCCTACCAGGTCTGATTGGAACGGGAGCTCGATTGATTGCATGTGCATTGGGATGGAAACCCTTGCCGGCCTCTGCTCCCCAGCACCCCAAGACAGCAGGCACCTCTTCTCAGACGTGACACTCCAACACATGACACCCCTAAACTCCTCCTTGCAGAAAGCCTTCTGCAGATAGACAAGTGAAAGCTAGTTACTCACTTCCTCTTCTGCATCCCGGCACTTGATTCATGCATTTATTACAGCAATTGTCAAGTTGTGTTTTAATCATGATTTCAGATCTCCGCGAATCTCACTCTATTGTTAGATCCTTGAGAGGGGGGATGGTCTCTTATTTATATTTATACCTTCTTCCTTCACATGTCCTGCACACACTGTAGGCACTGTAGTCACTCAAGATCTTCAATTACCAATGACCAACAGCACAACCCAAACTTTTAAAAACAATATCATTGGCTCACATAACTAGGAAGTCCAAGGGCAGTTCTACATTCAGACAGAGCTTGGCCAAGGATCTCAAATGATACCACCAGCCCCTGTTTCTCCCTCTCAGTGTTACTTGGCACCCTTTGCTTTGTGTTGGTTCCCTGCTCAGATGGACTCTCTCCTCCTGGTGGCAAAGTGGCTGCCAGCAGCTCTAGCCTCTCTCCCTTGTTCAAGTGCAAGGAGTAAGCATGCATCTCTTGCCCAAGGGTCACAGGAAAAGTCTCATTGTGTCTCTAGCTCTGCCCGGGTCAAGTGCTCACCTTGAACAATCAGTGTGGCCTGGGGACTATAATGCTTGGGACTGAAGCCCACGCCTAGCCCTGGAGTGAAGCCCACCTAGACCAAAAAGAGTGGGGAGCCCAGCCTGAGCAAGAGCGAGACCCCATCTCTACTAAAAAATAGAAAGAAATTAATTGAGCCAACTAAAAATATATAGAAAAAATTAGCCGGGCATGGTGGTGCATGCCTGTAGTCCCAGCTACTTGGGAGGCTGAGGCGGAAGGATCGCTTGAGTCCAGGAGTTTGGGGTTGCTGTGAGCTAGGTTGATGCCACGGCACTCTAGCCCGGG